>APFE030838068.1:791-13817 GCA_000404065.3 Pinus taeda | reverse complement strand
TCAACTCCACCAAACTCAATCACTTGAGTTCTAAATGAAGTCCATCATGCAATAGCTCAACTAACCCATAGGAAAGTGCATTTCCTTCTGGCAGTTGCATGTGCCACATCCGTAGCTCGAACTGAAGTGCTGCAAGAGGATAAGATAATGTTTATAGTCCAAATATTATTAAGAGCTAATAATATTCGACTGTTATATATTTAGACTGGCAGTCTAAAAATAGACTCCGCCATATGTCTAAAAATAGAAGTCCATCTATTTTTACCAACATGACCAATCATCCATAAATAGCATCCTGCAACTCATAGATCATGATCCATATGTCTAAAAATAGACATAGTCTAAAAATAGACTTTGCGCCAAAAATAGCCTCTCGGCCCACTTAGTGAAGGCGACTTCTTTTCACTAAGCTCCATCATCTTGTTGCATTTTCAACAAATCCCTTGACAGAATTGTAGCACGGAGTAGACAACCCAAAATAGGCGAATGTTGCATTGACTGTTCAAGATGTTATGAATTGAATTAATGACCAAGGTAGGAAGTCACATTATTTGCATAGATGATTGATTGGAATTCATTTCGTTTCATTTCATTCAACAAACTATTAGGTCAATGTGTTGTGGGTTGGTAACAAAACATTGCAGGAACGATTTGTGTGTGATTAGCTACTGAAGACCAATTCTTTCGTTTACCTCCCTTGTTCATGCAATTGCCAATTTCATTAACTGTTTGAAACGATTGCTCTGCCTTGCTTTTGTGTAATAATGAGTCTCATTTAAATTATTGATCTTTTCTTGGTTCATAAGGTTCTGGTTATCCACTATGTAGTTAAATCATTGCTTAAATTTGTAGCGGCATATTGGTTGTGAGTAAGGATATTCATAAGTCAGGATTGGTGTGATCCCAGAAAATATTTAAGTACAGTTCCTTGAATTTGTGTGATTACATAGCTTGGTGTTAAGCAGAATCAACATTAAGATTGCTTTCATTAATCAAATCCTGTAAGTAGTTGATTTGAAGATGGGACAATAAGTAAGAAAGTGATAAGAGTAAGACAGAGTAAATCCTCCAAATTAGTACTTAACTCCCGAGTCTTGATAAGGGAACATTAAGTACACAACAATTGTTTGATCAAAGCATTGCTAGGATAGATTACTCATTTGCTTACAAGTTGGATGGTTATAAAATTGCTTCAGGAATGAATTGTTATTTACAATCAAGAGTTTAATCAATTGGGTAGTTATTAGTGTAGGTCGTTTGATTATTTAGAGTAAGAATTTCTATTATCATAGGATGTTTGTTGAGGAATGATTGAGTGGTTTTTCACATAGGAAGTCTGGTACCGACATTCAAAGATTTGATTGATACTGTTTGGTGTGGATAAAAGTCTGTTTTCTAGAGATACATAGTTGAGTACATATTTGAATACTGAAATTTGTAAAGGTTTTAGATTGAATTTGATTATTGGGTTTGCTCTTGACAATTAGATGATTTGATTTACAAATAGTTATCATTCCATAAATTGTAAAAAGGAAATCATCAAACTCTGACCTAGCCCTGAACAAAGAGAGCGCAAGGCAATTCGTGTTTACGAAACCCAGGTTGATAATTAATATTAAGGGATTTAATCTAACCATTTAAATCTCTCAACAAGACCTCATCTCGAAGAGAACCCCTTCATTGTTTCTAGGTTATTTATCCTTGTCAATACGCCTACAATGGGCAAGGGCTATGTAAATAGAGGTTTAGGGCTCAATGCAAACTCTAACTCAACAACTCTTTTTTAAATTGATATTTTCCTCTTATTTCTCATTTTTTGAATGTTCGAGAATATATCTAGTGGTTGCATGTAGTCTTATGGTGCTCACAAGTTTTGATTCCTTATAATGTGGTGTTATTTCCATTTAGTAACTTCTTTCCTTTGATTTCAATGCTTCCTATCTAAAGCTTCTTGGTCCACCAATTAAAGTTTACACAATGCAAAGTAATATAATTATCTTCAAAGGTGAACAATTATGGTTGCACACCTCTTCAACTATATGGCTATTGTTTTCTAATTACAATATTTCCCATGTAGGTAGTTTGTCATTTTGGTTGTTTGTTTCCATGTCATGCATATTCACCTTTGTTGTCTTGGGATGATCCTCTCTATTTGGCTTTGGAGACTTTTTTCTTTTAGGGATATAAAGATTAGCATCTTTTTGCTCAATATTGGATCATATGATGTCTTCATCATCATCATCACCATTACTTGCATCTCTAACAATTCTCGTGCATTCTTCCTAGGGATATGACTAAGATAGTCTTCTTAGAAGCAATAACAACATTTCTAGCATACTATGTTATAAAACCACCTCTTCCACTTAACCTTGAACTTCTTCATTTCTTCATTTTTGGAGTTGGTTTATCAATGATGTTTTGGAATTATTTGACTTGCAGATACTTCTTCTTTGATCTTGCATTTGAACTAGCCATTGTATGCACATTATCTAGGGTTGTGATTACTTCTTTTGACAAATCCAGTCCTCTAATTTTTGGATCAAGGTCTAATCCATAGTTGGATGATATTATATGAGTCTTAAAAGTATTATGCAAGTCATAACCTTGAATAGCCTTGACTTGCTTATCTCAAAACCCTAAAAACCTCATACAAGCTCAACTAGATGAGTGTCATTATTCGCAATATACCCCACAAAATTAAATATAGTAGAATGAACTCTTTTCCTTTCTTTTGGTCGATGAAGTTGGATCATTTATGATATTGTTGATGGAATTTGAGAAAAAGAATTTGTCACATATACATCTAGCTAGAAAATAAGGCCTACATTCAAACCCATAAAGACTACCGCAAGTAAATTGTTCTTCATAAAATGTTGTTCTTTCCCTATGAGGTAAGTTTGAGCTTCTAATGCCAATCTAGTAGGGTCTTGTCTAACAATCATTTTCTTCAATACCCCTACAAAATGCATCCTAAATTTATATAAGTGGGATGGGGTTTTGTCTCTTAATAATGAAGAGTACTAATTTAATATTTGCTCAGCCTTAAAGTTGGCATCTACTATTGGAAACAATTTCTCAAATGAATTGTAGAAAAGTAATGCATGAATGGTATACCAAGGCATACAAAAATTCATAGTTTTCTAGAAATTTGAGAATTGATGGATGAATTCATTGGATGTGATCTCACCCTAGTTGAAGACCACTTCTTTCTGTGGAGTATAATATATAACTTATAAGATATACCTAGCAACTTGTATAATGGTTTCTTGGTTGATGACTCAAGCAAATAATCACGTTAACTCCCAACAAGTTTCAATCAACTTTGTGACTCCAATATGATATGCCTTAACGCCCTTAGTAGTTGGGTGCAAGGGCCACTCTTTGAAATTATAACTGCCATGCCCATGAGTTTCTAAAAAGGCATTGAATTTAGGAAACCTAAAAACTTTAATTGGTTTCTGGAACCTCAATATGTTCTTGAACATAGATGGGCTTAAAGGAACATGAGTTTTACCCACCTCTTTTAAAATAATTAGCAAATGCTTGGAGTTGAATTGCTTTAAAAACCAATTCACAACCTCCTAGAAGTTGAACATTTATAGCTTGTGGCTTGCCTATACAAAAGATGTCTAAATTTTATTGCATTTTTGCTTCTCCTCTTCCATATCTGAACACCATTTGTAAGTTGAGGTCAAGTGAAAATCTTTGTCTTAACATGTTTATGGTATCTCCATAGTATGGCTCAAATCTCTTCTTAGGTACCATCCTCAACCTCCATCCTTCATATTTTATAAAAAAATAGGCTTGAATTGTGCATATTTAGCTTGTGATTGCTTTCTTGAAGTTATTTCCAAATCTTGAAATATAATTATGATGATCATAAAGGTTAGGGCTTGTTTAGACACTTTTGTGTTTAATGAGAGATGCCAAATGCCAAATCAAATATATATTCATACAGAGTAAGGGAAAATTGAAAGCGGGTTATATGCGATGTGGAATGAGAAGGATTGGAGAAGTGAATAGAATATGAATTCCACACCTTGCATTAGAGACACAATATAAGAGCAAAGAATGTAGAAGAGCAAAGATGGAAAAGTGAAGAACCAAGACTACAAAAAGCCAAAAAAGCAAAAATACAAATCAAATTTTGGAAATTTCTAAATAATTAGTTAACACAATAGTAGAATGCGGAAGAAGTAACCATTTACTTCTTTAAAGGGAGAAGTAAAGGGATTGCTTTGTGTTGAATGCCAATTTATAGTTTTTTAGACTTACATTTTGTTGGATTTTAAAGAATTTGTACTAAAAGATACTCTCTAACATACTATGATAGAGATGTTGTAATGTCTTGTCATGTAAACATTTTGACTATATCAAATAAAATAAAAATAAAAATAACCTTATGTTAAAATAAAATTAACTTCAAATTAATATAATAAAAATACAAATTATATGTTATTACTATTACTAATTTTTGATGGGAAGTTAAGATAAATTTGACTTGGTGAATTTCCTATGGTTTTTGAGCTCCACTTTTATAAGAACCCATGGTGTTCTTATGGAATATAACATATTTAAAGAGGGAAATTAAACCATCCTAGATCCATCTTAACTCCAGATCTATCAAGGGCTGAGAGGGATCAAATCTCTTGTGATGCAAACCCCTTTTAGAATGAAAAGGGATTTGGTGTCTCTCAACACATGGTAGATTTGGAGTTAAGATGGATCTAGGTTGGTTTAGAAACAACAAAAACTTTTAACAAATAAGAGAAAGATGAAAAAAATGGAAAAAAAAATCAATAAACCCCATAAAATCACTTTAGAACCTTAAAGATGAAACAATTAAATCCACTTCTTTCATTGCGCTGAGAGACACTCTCAAGCCCATAATGGTAGAGATGTTGTAATGTAATGTTTTTAATTTTGACTAAGTCAAATTACATAAAATAAATAGGTTAAAATAAAATAACAAATTAAAAATAACCTTATAAAAATAAAATAATAATAACTAGGTTAAAATAAAATAACAAAATAAAAATAACCCTATAAAAATAAAATAATAAAAAATAAAAATGACCAAGGGTATTGGCTCATGGAATTGAGAACCCATGGTATTAACCCATTGTACTCATGTGGTATAATCTATTTAAATGGTATTCACTCATGATATTAATGTAGAATATAATCTATTTAAAAGAGGAAATTAAACCAGTCTTCTATCCGAACTTTGGAATTAACCCATTGTACTCATGTGGAATATAATCTATTTAAAGGGGGAAAATAAACCATATATCTGAACTTTGGATTTACCAAGTGTTGAGAGGAATCAAACATCTTAATATTAACCTCTTTTAGTGTTTAAAAATATTTGATCCCTCTAGGTGCTTGATAAATCCAAAATTAAAATAAATCTAAATTAGTTAAAAATAAATTTGTATTTCTTAATTCCCAAAAAATATAAAATCACTTAAAATATAATATCACAAAACATAATTAAGGGAAAATCTACTGAAAAATTGAATAATAGATAAGACAAAGGCTTAATCCAAGTAGCACAATAAAGACTAAACACCATATACTTATTTAAAAAAAATACATTAAAGATGACATTAGAAAAAATATATACATATAATGTTATATTTCAATGTTATTTCCATATTTGTGGATTATAAAAACATGTGTAGATAATATTGCATTTACACTCAGCACATGGTTGTGTAGCTCGAGTGGTTGGGATGGCTGGCTTATCGCCTCTCCACCCGGGTTTGACTCTTGCTGCATGTTGAGCTACTCCGCACATATTGTACCTATTCTGCTTAGCTGCTCCGTAGCTTATCGTGTCAATCACACCTCTTGTACATATGTTATAATGTAAATAAAACTGCGATTATCAAATTTATTAAGCTTCTTCAGAGGGACTAACCCCCTCTATTCTTTTGAATATTACATTTACACTCTCCTTCTATGTTACTTCGTTATAAAATATATATTATATAATTTTCTTCGTTATAAAATATATATTATATAATTTTCGCATCATTTTATGCTGTTTGAATATAGAACTATATGCATGTTATTTGAATATAGAACTATATGCATGTTATAACATAGTTAATTTATGTTGTTTGGGTATATACATGCGATTGTTTCGAAGGAGAATGGATGGCTTAGAGGTAGGAAAAGAACCCATTCCACATAAGTATTTTCCATGGAGCCATCATGTGCGACAAACAATATAAAATGGATTGTTTTTTTTGTTTTAGAATTTGGAAAAATTAGTCCCACCCAAAAGGATAAGATGACATGTCACATTATTTTTGTTGGCAAAATACTCATTTTAACGTTACATCGAATATGTGGTTAATATCTTCCTTGATATATACTCGGATAAAGGCAAATAATTTTTCGCGCGTGGAGACCACAATGAATGATAGTGTAAAGTGGACACCTTGTGAAAAACTTTATTTAATCTTTCGGTAAAAATTCACATCTAGAAGGTTTGTTGAGAAAATCGTCGAGGTCCCAGGAATCACACATATTTATTGCAGCCGCGGTAATTCCAGCTCCAATGGCGTATTAAAAAAAACATTTCTTAGAAGTTTTGTTTTGTTTTGTTTTGTTTTTTTTTTTTTAATGATGACATTATCCGATACTAACCTCCCTCGTTGCATTTTCAGTCATATTCACCTTATTGGCTTCGTTTTACATTGATATTACATTTTAAGAGTTTATCGTAACCATCTTTAAATAAAAAATTACACAATCTCTATAATAATATATTATTTTAATTTTAATTTAATTTAATTTATTAAATTTTAAATAACAAAAAATAAAATTGAATTATAATTATAATTATAATTAGTAAAAAATATATTTTAAAAATATTGATTTTATTTTAAAAATATTTTACTAATATAAAACCTATAACTCATTCAAGTTACAATAAAATATAATTTTGTGATTAAATTCTAAATAGTAAATTAAAACCAATAAAATATTATAATGGTTTTTTTTTATTTTTTTTTCAAATTTATTTAAAATTAAGTAAAAATTTGTTAAAATTATAAAATCTATATTATTTGAATCTCTCATTTATTTTATTTTATTTTATTGATGATAATGATGGTGGTTAACATCCATTGAGACTAAACTTTGGTTTATCATAAAATCTATATTATTTGAATCTCTCATTTATTTTATTTTATTTTATTGATGATGATGATAATGATGGTGGTTAACATCCATTAAGACCAAACTTTGGTTTATCGGACTTAAAGAAACGAATTATTTAGTTTGATTTAAGATTTTATTCTTATGCTAAAAAGCTTGGAGAGAAGCCTCCCTAGCTCACTGTAATTTTGACACCCTAAAAGGCTAGGAAGGTCAATATTGCAACAAAGATTTTGACATTGAGATCTAATGTGGTTGTATGTAAGGCACTTTAAGAGGAAGTGATTTTCATCCTCCATGTCAGCATTCTCACAGAGATGGCAGAACCTTTCCATCCATGGTGTTTTAGGAACTGCCCAATGACCTGTTTCACTATGGAGCTCATGAGAGTTCATTCTAATCTTGGCTATATTAATTTTCTTCTTTGAGCTAGTTAAAATAGAGATACTTTTGATCTTCTAGGGTGGGGTTGATGACCTCCTTATAATATCTTAATTTTCTTTTAGCTTCTAAATGTTTCTCACACCACATTTTTTCTTTGAACTTAGAAGTAACAATATTTTTAATGTTATTAATGTTTTGCAATGCAACATTCTCGTCGATCTCCCAGTGGTTTAACCAAGACCTGATGTCTTTATACCAACCACGTTTGGGTGGTTTTGGCTGGAATTTAAAGCTAGCTTAGGAAGTCTATGGTCTCCTATTATATTTAAGAGAATATTTTAAGTAACAAAAAACTATAATTAAAAAAAAGGTTATTGCCAAATTTTGATTAAAAAAAATTAATAAAACTTTACACCGCAACAATTTACATTACAACAATAAAAACTATAATGAAATGAAATGATATTTTAAGGTTCACGAGATTAAAAATAGTCTATGAGACCATTAGTTCCTTGTTTTTCGCTTTTGGCAATTCAATCTTTAGTCTATGAGACCATTAGTTCCTTGTTTTTTGCTTTTGACAACTCAATCTTTAATCTATGAGACCATTAGTACCTTGTTTTTCACTTTTGGCAATTCAATCTTTTTATGATTCAAATTGATGATGAGCTGACCCAACCTTCCAACAATCCCCTCGCTAAAAAGACAATGCCAAGACATTGATGCTAAGATGTTCTCATAACTTTCTCTGATGTCTTTGAATGCATCACATTCCAAAATCCAAAATGAAATGTTTTTCCATTACACAGTGCTAAACGTGCAAGATTCCATAGTTCTAGACATGCACAATGTATACGCCCGTTCTTCTCAAGCTTATTTAGGCCTTTTCCACTGTCTTGTTTCACACCAAAATTGAAGTGAATTCGTCTTTAATTCAGCGATAATAACCTTTGCCCTCGAAATGCTAGCTCTAATAAACTCTTTTTTGTTGTAAATCACAAATAAATTTGAATTCTTCAATTTAATAATTTTTTTTTACCGAATTCTTTATCCTACTTTTTACAAAAACTTCTTTACAAATTTGCCTGCGAGACGAGAATTGAGGTAAGTAAAAATGATTATATTTTTTTAAAAGATGTGAATGATGTGAAGGACTCTTATCTCTTTGAACATAATTGCAATAAACGTTCTTCACGTTAGCGAAGTTTCACGGAAGTACGTGGCCGCGGCTCTCGGAAGGCACGGCCGAGTTTGACTTTATTTTCGTGGACAAAGTTCAACCGTTCCGGCGTCCATGTGTAAGATATTTCGATCTCTAAGTCACCGAGTGGATTTGTTTTGTCCGTCCGACCGTGTTCAGCTTGTGGCTGTGGCTAAACGTATCCTACAGTTTAATCTCTCATTCATTTAACGTGCGCTATTCGATTGATTGGTACCTGATGTGTTTTGCATAAGATTAATTTATCTGTGGGTTTTGGCTGGTTTTGGGATTCAACCATTATTTTTTCGTGCGTCGGCCATTGATCTTGATTGATATCTCTGTCTATCTGAAAATAAGTTTAAGATTCCTACTAGGCACGAAGGGTCTGAGAATTTCATTCATTTGGTGGTGTTTGGGAGGTACAATCTGGCCTCTCTAAGGCTCAAGGTTTTCCGTAAAGTCGATATTCGTTATTTAGGTTATATAAACTATCTCTCCAGATCTGGATCTAGTACTGTGTATGATAATCCCTCTATTTCCGGCAGACATAGACATCGCTGTGAAAAATCGCCGTTAATTATGAGTCCAAGCAGTTCGTTGGGAACATTAGCAGCACAGCCCTGCTGTCGATTGCTAAATCGATGCTCTTTTGCAGCACAAAGGAAACCCTCATACATCTCATCTTTAAAAATCTTAACCGTATCATGTGGATCCTTCCACAGATCGTCATGGTTCAGACACGTTGCTTTCAAAAGGTGTTCAAGTATGCCCAAAATCCATAGAAGGCCATTGTCAGATTTTGCGACGAGTGCCGAATTCTTGCAGGAGGATTCCGAAATCAAGAACCCTAATGCGGGGCCTTTGTCTGCCGTTGCCATCAAAACCTCGGAAGAAGAATCTTGCATATCTTCTACCAAAATTGGGCCTAAAATTGAGTGTGCGAGACCGGAGAGAATATATGTTACTAGTGTAAATCCTCTTGAGGTAGAGAGGATCGAAGAAGAAAATTTCACCAACGTTGGGTTGACAGAGTCTCTGTCTCCTGCTACATCGGTTCCAAAGGAGGAAAAGGAATCGGCGCTAGAGAAAGAAGCATGGAATCTTCTAAGAGCCGCGGTAGTGAATTATTGTGGAAGCCCAATTGGGACTGTTGCTGCAAACGATCCATCTGACACCATTCCCCTTAACTATGATCAGGTGTTCATAAGGGATTTTGTTCCTTCTGCCCTTGCATTTATGCTCAGGGGAGAGACAGAGATTGTGAGGAATTTCCTTCTCCACACACTTCAATTGCAGGTACTTTTCTAATTACCAAGTTTGGAACCCTCTGAGTATTGGTTGTCTTTTATTTCTTCTGTGTTATAGGTTATCCTTTTGTCCTTACTATTATGGGAAGGCTAAAGGTTCTATGCAGATATATGTTCCGAATGTCTTTATTTACATTTCATGCCCTATTATTAATTTCTTTGCAATATATTTATTCTGCACTCCTATCATTAGTATGCTTTGGCTTTGATTGGCTGATATTTCTGTTGTGAATCTAATTACCCGTTAGCTAGTATTAATATACTTGTTTTAATAGAGTAACAGTGCATTTGTTTACTATATGTTGATCTGAAGATAGATAAGTACCTGGACGAAACTTCTGACTTATGACTTCATATTATTTTGTAATATCAGAGCTGGGAAAAGACTGTGGACTGTTACAGCCCTGGGCAGGGATTGATGCCAGCCAGTGTTAAGGTTAGGACTGTCCCTCTTGATGGCAACAATCAAGCGGTCGAGGAAGTGTTGGATCCTGATTTTGGAGAGTCAGCAATAGGCCGTGTCGCTCCTGTTGATTCTGGTAAACATTCTGATAAAGTTCATTCAAGATACTCTGCAACCAAACTATTTAAATGAAATTTTAAGTATCTACTATCAACACTCGTGATACTTCTCATGTTTTCTTCTTTGTCGTAATCCTGATCATATGTTTTGTAAGTAGGCGTCTCAAATAGCATGTTTTTTTGACAGGACTCTGGTGGATTATCTTATTGAGGTCTTATGGAAAGATAACGGGAGATTTTGCCCTCCAGGAGAGAGTGGATGTTCAAACAGGCATTAAATTGATTTTAAAGCTATGTTTAGCAGATGGGTTTGACATGTTCCCAACTTTACTAGTAACTGACGGTTCCTGTATGATTGATCGGCGCATGGGCATTCATGGACACCCTCTTGAAATTCAGGTACTCTTTGTTGGTGGGTTGGTCATTCTCGATTTCACTAAGTTCCCATTTTATTTGAAGCTATTCACAGTAATAACATATCCAATGGGAAAGATTGCATCTTTCTCCTTCATCCTCAGCAAAGAACACCCCCTTGAAAAGAGATTTCATTGTTGTTCTGGTAGTGTTTCATTTTAAGTACAAACTAAGTTTTTTTGTTTCTTGACCTTTTGGTTTGCATCCAAACTGAGCAAGCTTTTGAGGTTCGACACCTTCGAAATAAAATTGGGATTTTGATGGGATGCAGCTCCTACTTTGTGCCCCTCATCCAAAAAGGGAATTTGCTGATTATGAGAACAGGGACATTGCCTCTATTATGATTTTTGTTGCCAGATTTTGCCTTTGAAGTGGATCATAATATTATATAGTAAATAAAGCTGAATGGATTTCATTAGATTGTATAAATAGGCTGCATGCTCCAAAAATGGCCAGATTAGCCTGCAGACTCTGCTAATAAGCACAAGATCTATGGTTTCAAAATTCTCACGGAGCATCTTTATCAAAATTTAGAAATGGCCTATTCAAAAGGATTTCTTTAATAGCTTCACAGACATACTCTTCAACTAACTTGAAATCTCTCCTAGGCTAATGTCTTGTTCATGAAGATTCTCCTTCATAGCCTTGAACACTGATGTGAACTATCACAAAAGGGAGATGAAATTTTTATATGCAGAATACTATTGCATAAGCTGATGAAGTGATGTTCTATTATAATGTCTATTATATTGAATGCGTGAAGAGACTCTCCACTCGAGCTGTATTAATAAAGTAACTGCCGCTGTTAGTTAGGCTCATGACAAGCACCTTTTTTGAGATAGCTTGTTCTAAAAGCACATGTATCTTGAAGGAAAAGGCTATTTGGTAGGTGCCCTATTTTAGCACATTGCTCAGTGGTTGATATTGTTGGAGTGATGCACAGCTAAATTAAATAAACAAGATAACACAGCAGAAAGAATCATGCACAGAAGACACAGCTTTAACGTGGTTCACCCAACCAATCTGGGCTACGTCCACCAAGCATAGGCATCAGGAATTTATTAATCAAAACAGGAGATTACATCATGAAATTCTCACATAACTCTCACCCTCTTAGCCAACATCCGAATGATTGCCTGTTATATAGCATAGAGTATCTAACAGCCTCATTAACTCCCTCACATCAAATATAGGAGGCATTAATCATCTCCCAACAACCTGGAGCTAATCTAGGAACTGAATTTCTATTGTTGTCACCTACAGAGATTTTTGCCTATTTGACTCAAACAGAAAATCTCAACAATCTCCACCTTGGCAACAATTCGCCTGATGCCCTGTTATTATTATTTTATCTTTTCTGCAAGCCAAGAGAAGCCAAACACCAGCGTAGCTTCTCCAACAAAACTGGTTTCGTGAACATGTCTACACAGTTCTCCTTTGTATGCACCTTTTTAAGAGAGACTCCCCTTTCAGTGATCTGTCTTACAAAATGGTTCTTAATTGGAATATGCTTTGATTTACTATGATAGGCCGGATTCTTAGCCAAATGTATTGCACTTTGACTATCACAAAGTAACCTGATGTTGTCCTGTAACCTGCCAAAATCACCAAGCAAACCTTTCAACCAAACCGCCTCTTTGCAAGCATGAGAAGCAGCAAAGTATTCTGCTTCAGTAGTGGACAAAGCAACAATGTTCTGTAGCTTTGACATCCAGCTGATAGCTCCACCTGCAAGAGTAAAGACGCACCCTGAAGTTGATCTCCTCTTATCCAAATCACCTGCAAAATCGGAATCAACATATCCGCAAACAAATTCACTACTCTTATTGTAAGAAATACAATAACTACTTGTGCCTCTCAAGTATCGAAGCACCCATTTCACTGCTGACCAGTGTTCTTTACCCGGATTTGCCATGTACCTGTTGACAACCCCAACTGCATGAGAAATATCTGGTCGCGTACATACCATCACATACATCAAACATCCTACTACATTGGCATAAGGAATTCGAGACATATAATCCTTTT
>APFE030838067.1:0-49441 GCA_000404065.3 Pinus taeda | reverse complement strand
CGCCAATCCGCAGATGGACAGGGTGGTGTCAATGGGCTTCTACCATTTCTTAGTGTTAATATTTTTTAATTTCAATTATTTGATTATACAAATTAAAAATTTATGATATATTTTTGTTGTGTATTTAAGTTAATATGTTTTCATTATTTACTGATTTATGTGTTTCTATTTTTTAGGAAAATGGCATCAAAGAAGATTTCTATGAATATGTCTAGACCAAAGACACTTAAAGGTGCATCTTCAAAAAACATTGGTGAACGAACTCCACCTGAGCTCATGGCTACAAATCTCTCAAGTGCCTCAAATGATAAGAAGATGACTTCAGACTGGAAGAATTCAAAAGAGATGAAATTCCCATCAAGAATCTGGTATGTGAAAGAAAAAGAAAGCCAAAATGTGAACATATATCTATATCTTGATATACCGAATGAAAATGGAATTTTTGGGCTGATGGGAAGAGTCATAGATATGTGTTTGGTACCGGACACTGAAGTTGTTTACATACTTACAAAAGCTCCAAAGTCACATAAAAGGGTTAAATATCGACTAACATATTCATTGTATGACACGAGAGAGGTATCTACAAAGTTGTGTAAACAAATCATAAATGAGACAAAACAAAACATCGTAAGTATTTTTATTTATATTTGTATTTTGCTTTCTTGAAAGTGTCTCGCTATATTTTTTTAATTTTTTTTTTATTGACATATGATATTTTTTTTGGCATAATTTTGTTGAAAGTTTTTCAATTAGGTTGGGATGCATTCATTTCATAGAGCATGATATCATGAAAGTTGTCAACAATTTTTACTCAGTGTCAGAAGAAGATATGGAAAACAAGAAAAATGTAGTAATTGATGATGCTACAAAACTACATCCAAAGCATCAGAAAAAAATGTCTCTAACGGATAAATCTAGCAAGGGTAGACAAGTTACTTTTGAGGGCGATGAAGTTGAAACTGACAGTGAAGCATATGTTGCCATTACTAAAGATGACATTGGAACTGAGTAGAGACGTAAAAGACCAAAAGTAACAATGCCCAAGAATAAATCTATTGAGAACTTTATGGTGAAGAAAAGTAAAGTTGAAGATTTTGAAGTAGTCATTACTAGCAGTCAAGAACCTAGTGAAACTTCAAAAGAAAGCAGAGAAATCGTTACACCAGGAGCTGATTTAGAGGATGGCATTATCAAAACAAAACAAAATACCATTCGATAGAATTTGACAAAGAAAAACTTAATTGATGGTGGTCGTACATTTCAGCTTAATGTCAAACAAACCTATAAGGCAAGTGCAGGACAATGTCAATATCAAGTAAAAAAGCCACACCATCTGCATGTTCACAATTTGAAGACATTGATGAGGTATAATCCATATGCTCATGTGGTTAATTATGTGCTTCCTGTTGATCCAGTTCAAGTTCCCAACAAAGAATCATTTGATAACTCAAAATGTTTTGAATACAATTATTATGTGCTTGGGGGGAACCATTCTGTAGAAGCTCAACGACGATTGATGGAGGAGTATCCTAATAACCCACGTTTTGAAACAATGAAATGTATCATTTATGCTAGTTTATCAGACACAGAAGCAAAGTTAGTGGCATGGGATCATAATTCAGATAATGAATATAGGATGTCTATGACTTTCATCCAAAGGGTTAGATTTATTCATAGTGAATTTCAAGAAAAATGTGGTGGGGATAGGATTAATGTTACTGCAAATCTCCGAAGGGAATGTTGTATGGAAATAGGCTATCAAATTGAAGATAAACCAAATTCAAAAGGTGGAAAACGCAACCTTCCTAGTGATATATTCAGAGGTGTTGATAACATTTTCCAATTGGCATTTAACATTGGAGATATTTGGAAGTTGATTGATGAGATTTTTAGCATGTGGGAAAACATTGGCATTAAAAACTAGAAGGTCAAAAAGTCTAAGCCATTGATATGTGGTGGCAATAAATCAGGTCTTGAATTGAAGCAGCTTCCGGAAGATATGGCTATCACACCTTGGAGAGCAATGCAAGGAGTGAAAGATGAAAAAATTGTCAAAACAATATTATCTCATGTGAAGTCAGGGGAATTATCATTGGAGGAAATGTTTGAGGAATTTCAAAAGTAAGTTTGTTGAATTATTTTTATTTATTTCTAGATTATAATTTTCTTTTAAATAAAACATGTTGTTCTTGGTAGTATTTGTTATACATATCATTATATTGACTCTTTGTTACTTTATCTATGTAGTCACAAAGTTTACATGAAAATTCAAGAACAAATGGTTAGATTGTTGAATGAAGATAGTTGGGATGATGTTGTACGCAACTATCCAGATTCAAATTCTACGTCAACATTAAAAGCTTTTTATCTTGCATTTAAAAGGGTGTCTTGATTTACACATACATTTTTATTCATCTGCGTACTATTTTTAATTTATAACTTGCACATATATTTGTTTATTTTATAAAAGATGAAGAAGGATGATAATGGAGCACCAACTAGCTTCAGAACCTTTATTGAAAAAATAAAGACCGAAAGACTGAGGAAGCAACGTGTTAAGAATGTTGAACTTGATCCAACTCTTACTCATTTCATTTGGAATGGGCTAGACATTTTTCAATATCAAGTAATACAAGGCGTCTGTGAAGACATTGCTAAACTCATACCTAAAAGGGAGTATGCCCTAGTTATTGCAGATATTCCCCGTGGTTTCAATATTCCAAATATTGACTATGATAGTGACCCTTATACTTATCAAGCTCTTAGTAAAGTGGTTGCGGGATTTGTAGAAGTCACGTCCTCACCATTATGGAGATTTGTGACATTTCATTTAGACATGCAATTGGCAATGATATTGTCAAGTTTCAAAGGGAAAACAAATTCAAGGATGCAGCTTACATGGCAAGACGTTTAAAATGTATATTTGATTAATGTTGAAAAATTCATTTGTGTACAAGTTGGTTGAAATTTTACTATTTCATGTTACAGGAAAAAGTCAAATCTTCTTAACCGTGACGATCAAGTATTTATAAATGATTGTGAGTTCATTCATATTGATAGTTGGGCAAAAGATGATAGCTATATGTCTATGATTTTTAATCGGGTGGACGGAAAGAGTCATAGCCAAATACTGACTTATGATACTGTTGTGAGAAAACTAACATATCAAGACAAAGAAGCAAAAGGGGAGATAGTTAACATTTATCAAAAACCATAATTATTGTTTAACTATCTTATAGAAATATGTTCAAATGAAGGAGATTGAGTTTTGGATTTATTTTCTGGGTCAAGTAAGTTTTATTATATAGAATTGAATTTCAATATGTTATTTCTTTAATTAATATGTCATTGTAATAATTTACTTCATTATTTATTTTGTGCTTAATAATTAGGTACAACACTAGCATGCTACCTTCAAAAAGGAAGAAATTGCATTGCAATTGAAAAAGATCCATTACAATGCAATTCCATTCAGCAAAGAATTAATGCTCTTCAATTTCTTCCAGATGCAATGCAAGAAATTGGGTTGAAGAAAGGGGACTTTAGCGAATCACGTGTGTCAAAAAAGGCAAGGGAACCTCAACCACCATTACATGGGATGTTTGGAAAGACATACATTGGGAGATTCGCAAACATCAAAGATCCATTAGAAGACGAAAATGAGCAAAAGGAAGCAGAAAATATTGTGGAAGAAGACAATGATGAAACTCTAGAGGACGAAGAGTTTGGATTACGTGACATTGTTGATTAAATTTAAGTTATGCTTGGAAATCAAGCTCATTTTTTGTAACTTTTAAGTAGTTATACTTGCAATGTTTTGAATTTGACATTTTATGAGAAGAATATACACTCAATTAAGGTTGTTATGCGTTCAATATTTGTAATATGTGATTTTCGCATTAATTTTTAAGCTAAGCATTATTTTTTGAAAAAAAAAGGTGATTATTATTATTTTTTTGACATGAAATTCATAAAAAACACTATTATTTAACTATTTTTAGTTAAAATTTTCATATAAAAATTGTGATTTTCGCATGTCAATTGTAGCAAAAAATTATCAAAACGTGTAGTTTTTTTAATTATATTTACGTTAAAAATGGCTATTTTTATGTCCATTGTTAAAAAATATTGTTTTTTAGAAACAATTATTTCTTGTGGATTGAAAAATTAATTAACGATGTATAAATATGTAGAAAATCGAAAATTCAAAATATCGACTTTCTTCTTTAAATATGTGAAACAATAAAAACCTCACTACAAAAAAAAGAAATTTAAAATAAAAACAAGAAAATATGATAAAAAAGACCACCTCAAAAATTATTAAATTTACAAAATAATTATTTACATTTCATACATTAGAAAAAAAAAAAAAAAAACCTTTTAAAAAAAGGGCCTGGTGTAGAATTACCATGTTTTTAAATCAGCATAAAAAACGCTACCATTATAAAACGCAATGTACATAAAAAAATTTATAGTGCCAAAAACTAAGCTTTAAAAAACACGTGTGTTCTGCATAACCCATTTTCAAAATCGGGTCACTTTTTGCTATCTCTACAAAACGGGTAACAGTGTGGGTTCCCCTTTCAAAGTTTACATTGTTTGTTCAAAAACGTGATCAATTGGTTGGCTTCTTCGGGTTTATCTCCCAATTCTTCTCTTTTCTTGTGGACTGCTTCTGTAGCCACTTTTACTAGTTCAGTCTATTCAAAAATAACTTGAATATAAGGCCAAACCTCATTGATGGAATCAATGATGTTGGCCCAAAGAATTTCTTCCATATCTCCCAGTGGCTCTTGTAATGTCAAGTCCTTTTCAAGGACTTTTATTCTTTCTACCATTCTTTGGTTCTTCTGAACTTCTTCCTTTTGTTGTATCTGGACAAGTTTACAGTCAATTTCCAGATTTGACACTTTTTCTCTGAGCTTCTTAAGTTCAGTGGCCTAGATGCTCATTTCCTCCATGGCCCTTACCAATTCAGTTATTTGTTCTATGGAAGTACCTGTTCTTGTAGATGCCCCTGTGCCTACTGATGTACCTGTTACTAGAAAAGTTGTAGCTGGTGGAAGTGTGGGTGCTAAGGCAATAGCCAATGTGGAGGGTACTGTAGTGGAGATTGTAGGAATTATAGTTTGAGTGGTGGCCAACTCTCTCTGCTTAGACTGTATCAAGTTATCTATTTCCTTTTTTGTCTCTTTTAATTCCTCATTGAGCTTGAGGACTAAGTCCATAAGCTTTTCCTCCTTCCGTGTTTCCAACACTTCAATAGTCTGAGGATGATGTAGTGGGGAGATTTTGAGCTGCTTCTTCAGTGTAGCTATATTATCATTTTTCTTCTTGATAAGCTTTTCCGCAACTTTCACATCTTTGGGATCATGTCCCAGCTCTATGACCAAGTCCTCTAAGGACTTTATTCTGGTGTCCTTGGCCTATGAGGAGGTCTTCTCCAATTGGAATTGTGCTGATATATTATTAAGCAATTCTGGAGCGGGTGGGCTGCAATTGCCTTGCTGGTCAAGGTGGAGTAAACAATTTCACCGGTCTGCTTATGTAACTCAATTTGGTCAGTGCGATGGATATCCTTTGCCAATACTTCAAAATTTGTTTTCAGATAATCTTCCATTGATCTGGGTTGCTATATAGTTGGTTTCAAAAAACTCATTTGCATTTTACCTTCCTTTGTGTCAAAGGCTGACATTAGCCTTGTTTGATTTGTTGGAGCCATTTTCAGGTAGTGTGCATAACTTTGGACCTTTAATCTTTCATTTAATTCCTTGATTTCTTTGTACTTTCGTTGATATCTTGGATCTGACCAGTAGGATCCCTGAAGGAGGATACATCCACACTTTGTTGCCTTTCTAGCATTTGAGTCTGTGAGGTGGAAGGTTCTTGTGTACCTCCTGAAGGAGTGGTATGTCTGCTTTCTACTCCTACAGTTCCTGCTATCTGCTCGGTGAACTCCTCTTCTAAAAATGGGTTGAACCTTTGCCTCTTGACATAGGTCTGGGCAACAGGTTTACTAGAGGGGGTGGCCTTCTCTCTATCTCTTTTTAGATTCCTCTCCTCATTTAAAGGAGTTTGCAAAATGGGAGGATTTATCATGATTTTCTCTGGTTGAGCAAGTTCTTCTGAAATCTCAGTTTGTTCATATTCCTCTGTCTACTCTGTTCCCTATGAGTGCTTTGATGCTTCTGGTTGCTCTAAAGGTACTTCTTCCACTATTTTCCCACTGTGTCCCTATGATTCTTTGAGTTTCTCTTGACACCTGTACAAATGAATCCTCATCAAGTTTTCTATCTAAATCAATCAATACATTGTTGACAACAGTTTCTATGCTATCCTGGTCTATCAAAGTGTTTTCCACCTATTCAAACTGATTTGCATATTGTTCAATTTCAGGGATTCATGGTGGATATAAGGAGATAATTTATTCTTTTGCCTCCTATTGCAAATGAACTCTAAGGGGTCATAATTCTAGATGAAACTTTGTTTTAGTCTCAACCTTTGGAGGATTTCTTCTGCTTCCTTTCCTGCTTACCTATTGTTACACATGAAAGGACCAAGCTGATCTTTTATCCTAAGATGAGCTTTCTTCTTGGCTTTCAAAAAATGCATCTCATCTAAATTGATCATTTGTCTATAGTACTCTAGGGCATCAATCTCATAGGGAGGTATCTGGGTAGTTTGTAGGGAGCGAGCTCACATCCATAGATTCTGATTTCAATGTGGTTTTGGTATAGGTACTAATCCCCCACTCTACACTATTTTGATAACTGAAGGACCCTCCTAATGTCTGCACTGATTCTAGGGGGAGGGCTTCCTAATAGCATAGTTGTTACTGGGTATGTTAGTGTCAGTCTTTGAAACCTTCCTCCAGTGATCAAACATGCTCTTACAAAGTGATTTTAAGGTGTCAAGGTCAAATTTTGTCATTTCATTGAGTCTTCAAGCAAAATTTGGTCACTAGGTATTAGGTCTAGGGTTTGTTTTCACTCCTTTCAAAGTTGTCCAAATGTCAGTCCATGTCACCATTTAGTTGAGTGTACCATCATTCAGAGGGTTGTCATCATCATGTCGGGTTCCAATGGGTCATTTTACACCTTGTTCATGCTTCAGTTGTGCTTAGGTAAGGTTCATTTCCCTCTCCTAGGGTTTTGAAGGTAATGTCTCTTTGATGGTCAAATCATCAGTAAAAATTGTATTTTGATGTTCATACACCTACCCCTATACTTAATGTACCTTATTAAACACTTCCCATCATTGATATCCCTCAAATTCCTCATTTTCGTACAAACCCTAGTTTCTTGCTATAATTTGACAATTTTCTAGGTTAGGCCTGTGCTTTGCCCTTTTGGACCCCTTCCCCCCACTAAATATTTGAAACTCCACTTTCCCCTACTTCCTGACATCCCTCCCTACTTCCCAAAATTTCCTCAAGAATTTAGAAGCCCCTTATCCCCTTCATTTCCCTTCACTTCGACAAATCCCCTGTTCCACACATCGGGGTAGGTTTTACTCAAATGATGTTTTTGAGAAATAGAAGATGAATTTGGAGAATTTGACAGATTTTTTTGTCCATAACAGGCCAAGGAATAAAAACCTCCTTAATTTTTTACACGAGTGTCATGGTTTTAGAGAAATGTCAAAAATACAGTTGCCTGAGGAGAATTGATGCACCTCTGGAGTGACCTTGGGAAAATCAAGATTTATCCTAGCTTGGTTGGCCAAATGACTTTCTTGATGAGTCAAATCGTAACAAGACACTAGGATCTTTCCAATGCGCTATCATGAGCTCAATTTGGAGTTGAGTAAGACCTTCAAAACTTGACTTCAACAGCACTCTGTCTTTAGGCAGCCTCATTTTGCACATTTTGGCCAGTCTTGGGAGATTTGACTTTTGACAGGGCAAATGAACTCCAAATTGAAAAAATAAAGTTGTGTTGGAAATTAGACTCAATAATATTTCCAACAAGCTATCCCAAGCCAAATTTTGTGAAAGGGAAGGCCTCCAAAATCAGCCTCAAAAAGGCGCAATGCACAGGATGGAAAATTGACTTTTTTCCCCAAAAAACTCTTGTTCTTTCACCAAGCTTTTTCTCAGTTTGAATTTTCTCTCTCTCATAATCAAACTCATGATGCAATTTGATGTAACTTGATGTAAATTGATGAAAATATGCTAAAATTTCACTCATGGAATTAGATACACCATGAAAAGGTAATTTGAAACTAAATGAATAAGTTTCCTAGCTTTTAGAGGCACGCTGTTCCACTGCCTACTTTCTAGTTCTTAGTTTAGATCTTGTTGAAACAACTCCTAAACTCATGAATTTGACCTCTAAATCCTATAATGAGTTGTTTGGTACCTATATCTAGTAGTTTTTCATTCATTGGCAAAGGTTGGACTTTTGTGAAAGCTTTGAGCAGCATTGTACATTCATCTATGCAGTTTGGCAAAGGAATAGACCAGGGTTTGCAGCCTTTTGTGGGATTCTTATTGAAAATTGATTTGGTATGTTGTCTTATTCTGTAATTCAAGTTTTACATGTGTTTATGTATTCCATTTTCTCTCTTTTTCAGCTGAACTAAATGAATCAAGGATAAAGGTAGAAATCATTGAAATTGCAGTGCTCTACCTAGGGTTTGTTTGGTTATTTATGTTTTCTACTGTTTGAAGAGGATCCTTGAGACTCTCATGCCCTCTCCAACTCCTCACCAATCCTAAGACTCTCCATCTCATTAAATTTAAAGTACTAAATCATTTTCCTACCTCGCCCCATAGAAACCTCCGCAAAACTGAGTCCATTCCCCGGACCCAAATCTGCCTTTCACATTTGAGCCAGCAAAACATCATCAAACTCAATCAAAATCCTCTAAGCATATACCTAGCGTAAAATTAGTCTTTAAATCAGTCATCTCAAGCCTCAATTTCTATCTTTTACTGATATAGACAAGGAGAGAGCCCTCTCCCGACTTGGTAGGGCTAGCTATCGGGTTAAGCGTGGTTTGATGTTACCCTAGATCCTGCCTTTCTCAGCATGAGGTAGATTTAGGCTCTAATAGTGTATGCAAAGAGATCTATGAATTTCGTATAAGAATATTGAGAGTAAAATTGGTGGATCAATGAAGTCCAGAGGACCACTGATCTGGGGTTGCCTCTGGTATCAAGATTTTGGAGGGTGATTGGAAATTTATCAGCTTGATAATACAAGAACAAATGATATAGAACTGAAGAATATTTAAATACTCTTTCATTTTCTAACCTCATGAATTGATCATGCATTTTATTGGCAATGAACTTCGCATAGTCGAACATGATGGCTGGTGGTTGCCCAAGAGAGTAGATGGACATAAAGGCTATAATGATTTCATCAACAAATTCACTTGTAGTATAACCTAACACAATGGATATCATGTCTATGATGTCTCGACCAAGGTCAGAGAATATAGTCCACAGGTAAGGAGGAGTGTCCTTTAGAGTGTATTTTTCTTCCTTAATGAAGGTCTACTATAACTGAGCAAGTTGGATTGAGGTGAGTGTAGGGTGTCTATTTAGCAAATTGCTAATAGAAAGAGGAGTTAGACTTTGGCTTGGTTGTAATTGCAGCATCTCATTTATTGACTCAGCAGTGAAAGTAAATAATACAGATTGGTCAGGGGTTCTCACTACCCTTTAGTTGGGATCATAGTTCATGTGGCAATAATGTAAAATCTCTGGGAAGATGTGAACTCTAGAGAATTGGTATTTGGGTAATCCTGGTTCCCAAAGCCCTATATTTTTTGCATGGTTTAGGTATTGGTCTCTGTACCTACAGAATAGTTTCAAAGGGGATTCTAAGATAGAGGTATCTTTAATCTGGAAATCTTTATCAGCCAGTGGGAGATGGTCTAAATCTCTGTGAGGAGTCGTAAAGAGCATGACATTCAAAGTAACTGGGGCATCCATCCTTGGTTCTTATGGATTCAAGGATGGGGGCAAAGGGTTTCAGTGAAATTGGGAAAAACTGGTCTATTTCAGGGTATTTTAGAGTCACGAGACAACTTATTTTACTAAATTACTTAGTATTTGAAGCAATTTAGTTCAAGTTTGGTAAGAAAACAGGTTTCTTGGTGAATTTGGGGTAAATACCTGGTTTCGGATTTTGAACTAAGTAATGGTGACCGCGCACTATTTGCAGAAAGCACACAAGTCTGCAAGGTGGTCTAGAGTTTAGAAGGTTCAGTAAGTTGGCAGTTGGTAGCAGGTTGATAGTTGCATGTACTCCATGCTTGCATGGAGGTCAAAATGTTCTTTTTTCATGAAAAAACGAAAAAACTATAAGTTTTTTGGTTTTATTTGTAAAGTCAATGACTTTGGCGAGTACACTAGGAGAAGGACAGTTGGCGCCAACAAGGGATGTGACATTTTATCACGAAGCAGGAGGTGGTAAGCGGAATCCATCGCACTGCTTTTTGGGATAGAGTGGTTTTGGGGGAAGGCTTCTCGATGCCATTCATTGGGCGCCACGTAGTGATGGGGTGAATAGTGAAACCACTCACATCGGGTGGGTAAAGGTCGGCCTTTAGAGGCTACCCGATATGAGTGTCGATCGTTGGATCTGAAGGGGTCAGATCACATGGTGATTGGGGCTATGATTTAATGTGAGGTTTAATGGAGGGGCCCGACGGGGTTTTAATGAGTGGAAGGATTAATTAATTGCAGAATAGGGAGGCTTAATGATGTCAAGAGTGATTTGATTGGCAGGGAACGATTATTAATTGATCACTGATTGATTAATTAATTTCTTTATACGGCGGTGGGTCATGGTTATTAAGTAGTCACTGATTGACTTAATTAATCCCTTTAATTATTTTATTAGTAAGGCTTATATTTCAAACCTTGGGGCGGGATATTAACATATGGGTTTTTTTATAAAACATACAGGAAAGGGGTTTGTTTAGGATTTAATAAATAATGTTAGAATTTAATATGAAATGAAAGCGGAAAATGAAATGCACTATGTATAATGTACATGGAATTTATTTTCTTTTCACATTCAAACATTATAACCTAGGCTAAATACATATTTGTGGGTTTTTGTGGAAAAAAAAGGGTTTTGTATGCAGGTAATTACTTTCCCTAGGCAAATGATGGTTTTACCTTAGGAAAAGGGATTTTTAAGGGGAAAATGAATGAATTGAAGGGGGTGAATGTTTGTGATAGGGCTTTTAGTACTTAGGACCATACAAGTTATTGGGTCGAGGGTCCAGTCCCTCCAAAAGTCAGAGAAATTCTCTGAGCCCCTTTAACTTAAGGTTTTAGGCACTTTTGACTTTTCTTATGGGAAATTAGTAAAATTAGAGGTAAAATGAATAGGGAAATTAATAACTTGACTTTGTGTAGATGCTCAATTATGATCC
Organism: Pinus taeda; assembly: GCA_000404065.3. Classification (NCBI taxonomy): domain Eukaryota; kingdom Viridiplantae; phylum Streptophyta; class Pinopsida; order Pinales; family Pinaceae; genus Pinus; species Pinus taeda. The sequence continues at coordinate 38,047 of APFE030838067.1, read as the reverse complement.
ATACTTTAGCAACTTGATGATGAAAGTAAATGATATGATCTTAACTAATCATTCATCATAATTCTGCAACCATTCAACTACTTACCCATCTACTCATCCTACCATTTTTTCTACTCTTTATTAGGGTGCGCTTAAGCTGGAAAATCCTTATCAAAACTTTTTCTTTTCTTTTACAATGGAAATATATCTAATTCTATCCTTATTACATCCAGGGGCTCAGATTAATCTGTTGAGCTCCTTTTATTTACTCTACCTGTCTACTTATCTGTCAAGGGTAAACAGTTTGGTTAGATTTTATTCTATTCTCTATCTCCAAGCATGAAATTCAAAGCATGGAATAACCAATATTAAATTGTTTGATTACCATGAATTGTGGCATGAATAACAATTTGCACACAATCATTATTAAGCAAAAAAGTAAATAGTAGTGGAATTTGTACTTGCACACTTTCATGGTATTTTTCTTTTTCTTGGGGTTCCTTTTTTCATCTTTTTTGACATTTTCATTCTTTTTGTCCTTTGATTTTTATTTTAGGATATACCCTCTTTACATTTTTAAATTTTTTTGATTTTTTGAATATGGAAAACATTTGTAGAAATCAAGGATATGTACATATTATAGATTTGACCTCAGCCATTCAAAAATTATGACTCCTATTGGTATAGGAATATAACAGTGGCTCCACTTGGGGATGACATTTCCTGGTGAAATGTCAAGAACTAGTAGATCAATGGCCTTTTGAATTTATGTGATTTTACTTTGCAACTTTCCCTTTTTACTTTGCTGCCTTATTGATACTTATGATAGTGAAACTTTTGAAGCTTAGGGCCTTCTCTTCGGGCTTCAACTCCAAAATTTTACCATCCAATCCACACAAAACTTTTGTAAAGGATATAATATGTATAAGTGATTAGTGGAATTAGTGACTGGGATATATGTAGTGCTTTAGCATTCGACCATAAATAGGTCCTCCTTCTATATTGTTAATTTCTACTTCATTAGTGTAATCAAAATCTAATGTCATGTCTGTGCCTATGTTATTATTTACAAATTCCTCATCTAAAGTTAGAAAATTGTTAATTTGATGATCATTATCGAATACTTTTCAGCTCTTTAAATTGTCAGGAATAGTAGGTCTATGCTGAATCTTAGTAGTGTACTGATAGTTGGGCTGAAATGGTAACTTGCAAGTACTAGCAAACAACACTAAACTGTGAGCTTGCATATTGTGTTTTCTTGCAATAATAGCAAGCTTGGTTTCTAAAAAGTATTTAGTATTTCTACAGTTGTTCCTTTGTATAATCCTAGTCTAGGATTTCTAGTCATATAAACAGTGTTAATTTGTTTTATTACCAACTCAGAATCTCCCATAATAGAGACTCTTATGGCTCGTAACCTTTTGACCAATTTCAGACCTAACAGGAGTGCTTCATATTCCGCCATATTGTTTGTACATTTAAAGTTCAATCTATAGGCATAACCCTCTGAATAATCATTTTCTAAGTTGTAAATGCATACTCCTGCTCCTGCACCTAGTTTATTGACTAACCCATCAAATTCGAGATGCCATAGGATTTCATGCTCATAATTTTCACTATCTGGGGGAATGAAATCTTTTTGACTGAAGTATCTAGGTCATTTTCATTATTCGAGATTTCATGAATTTGGACACTTTGATTTTTTTCTGTTACTGTAATTTCTTTTGGTTCTGCTGGTGTTGTCTGAAGTATTTTCTTAGTTAGATTCAACATTATAAAGAATGAAAGAATCAATATCAGAATGCATTGAATATATAGGAAAGTTTTGAGGCCTCTCCTATGTACTCACTACATACTTCATCAGAGTTTCTCTATACAGTTTCTTAGGATGTCCAAAGACTAAAATGGTAGCATACAACATGTAAAGTTGCAGAGATCCCTGGAGTCTGGCACCCCGAGATCTGGACAACAACATACCATACTTAGGTGGTATATCAGTGACAACTATGTCCATCAGAATAGTTTTGGTAGGGTACTAGACTACGGAAACACACAGGTCTTTTATAAGTCCTAGGCACTTAACTTGGTTTGAATCAAAGGAAAAGAGGTATTTGTAGGGTCAGGTGATATCCTAGTTTAGCTTCTCCATAATGGATTTACGCATAAGGTTGTGTGAAGCCCCAGAGTCTAGCATGGAATTGTGTAGGATTTTATCATGGATGTTAAGACTAATGTAGAAGGGTGGTATCTCTCCTTCCATTGGTTTTTCATTTACATCAAGTCCAAAAATTAACTCAGGTTGATCATCAAATAGGTTAATGGAGTCTTCATTTTCAATGAAGTTTAAAGATTTGCTTATTTGAGATCTGTAAGTTTCATGTTTAACTAGTTCTATTAAAGGAACTAAGATTTCAATAGCCACCTCTGCTCCCAAATTGAAAGGCAGAGGGGATTTTTCTGTTTGAACATTTGAAATCTTAGCACCTAGGTTTTGAGTGGTCTGTTCTTCTTTTTCGTTATTTAGAGTTTTTTTAATTGGATTTTCTACTGCAATTTCTGGAGATTGTTCCACTGTTTCCTTGAGGCCAATTGAAGTGAAAGGTTGCTCCTTAGAAGGTTGGTCATTGGTTACATCTTCAATGATAGGACTGGGAGGATTTTGACTTGGTCTAGAAAGGATTTTTAGGGTTTCTGTAACTGGAGGATTCTGAATTGTAGCTTTTACTTTCTTAGGCTGATTAGGTACTGGTTTTTTGTTTTGGTCTAGAACATCAGTGTTCTTTTTGCTCCTCAAATCGTATTGTTTATGCACTTCGAAAATAGCAGAGTCATACCCTTGCTTGTAATTGAAAGATTCTCCACTTTGGGTCTATAACTGTTGAAGCATGTATAGTTCTTAGTCATCCTGAGTTAGAAAAATAGTTTCTTATTCATCTAACCCCATTAAGTTGATTTGGGTGTCTAGCTCAAGGTCTTCATGATGGGAGGTTTCAGCGTAATTCTCTTGGAAAGGTGGTCTAATGTTTTGATTAGGCTCATTTTCACCAGTGTTTTGGTTCTGGTTCTTTCTTAAGTTTGGATTCCTTATTGGAGGTGCCTATTGGCTATCCCAGTGAGGTTTTATTTCAATGACTTCTATTTTGTCCATCAACGTTTCCCTTCCTTTAGCTAAAGCCTCAATTTTTTTATCAAAGAGTGAAGTCTCATCTTTCAGGGGTGTTCTTCTCTCATTTCTATCCCTAGCTCTTTTAGATAGAAAATTAGCTTCTATGCTAACTGCAACACTTTCCATATCTTCTAGTGTAGGGGGATTCTTTTCTCTAAGTTGAAAAGCCATATCTGTGTCAAATCCATCTGGAAAATTAAGCAGGGCTAAGCTAGGTGGAGGTCTAAGGTCAAGTGGTATTGCATTATATACATTGTTAATCCTAGTGCAATAGTCCTAAACGGTTTCATTTGGTCCCCTCTTAAGGTTTTCATATTCAAAAAGAATTTGAAGAGGGTTCTTTTTCTCCTCCCACCTATGTAAAAATTGTTGGTAAAAAAATTCTAAGCTATCTATACTATTAGGAGGCAAAGATCTAAACCATGTTCTCACTTCTCTAGCTAGAGTTTGGGAAAAATTTCTCATTTAGACATCTCCTATGTCAATTTCATGTAGTTCGAAATAATTTGTCATTTTCTTTGTGTGTTGTTACAAAGTGTAAGTTCCGGTGCCATCAAATAAGGTAATTTTACTCTGATAATTAGCTAGTAAGACAACCTAAGGTGCGAGCATGTTAAGAGGGGCACATTTGAGTGCCATAGCTCTAAGTTGGACAGGATTGAGAACAGGAGTTGAGGTAAGAGGGGGATTCGAGACAACAAGGGGAGTTGGGGTAACTGGGGTAATGGGTATTTGAAGGGTAGTGATAGGCTGATGGGGGATTGAAGGTATGAATGGAGATGAGGGATGATCTTCAGAAATGTGGGGAAATGATGGTGAGCTAAAAGAAGTCGAAGCAATTTCAGAAAGTTCAGGGATTCTATTAGAAGTCAAGGATGACTGATGGGAATTTAGAAGGTACTAATCAATTCACAAGTTTGCTCTTTAGACTTCAAGTTCAGCTGTGAATTCTAGATCTAGAACTGTGTCCTCAAGTTCACTTTCAGACTTAGTTCTAAATAGAGAATTCTCAAAATAGTCGTCAAATGGGAGGTCTTCTAGGAACAACCACTCAACAAGACATGAATTGGATCTAAATAAAGGTCTTTGGCTTACTGAACTTTCTTGTCTTCTGATTATTCTTGGAATAATGTTGGAATTGTCAATAATAATAATAATAATAATATCCATTTTTAAGGTCACAACCAAGTCAGACACCAAATTAGTGTATGAGGCCCCCTTGTTTGTGGGACAAGAGACCCAACTCCATGTAGCGATTTGACTGCTAAGTCTATGAAGGCATACATACTCAACCCCCCTCTGGTTTTGAACTTGAGGATTTGGATCGGGATTGGCCCTGGTATAGTGAGTTCTCCCTGAAGCTAGATTTCAAGATTTTTCTACTTCTTTTCTTTTATGAAATTTTGAAATAACTTTGAATAAACTCTTTAAAATGCTTAAAAATAAAAATTTGAATTTCTCAAAGGTCTACTAAGACTGGGGTTTTGAGTCCCCAACGGAGTCACCACTATGTTATCACTTAGATTTTCCCTAGAAGTTATCAAAGAAGGAAGAGTCTGAGGCAACCACAAACATAAACTTTTAGACTCAGGTTCTAGCCAACCTAAGTCCAGAGAGGGCTCTCTCTTTATTATTTAACTTTGTTTTGGGTAGATTTTAGGCTAGTTATTAGTGCTCAAGGTGTTTTGTTTGATTGGGTGGTGGAATTAAGAAAACAGATGGGCAGAGTAAGTATTCAGGCCATTAGACTATGGAGTCAATCAAGAAGGGTTTAACTGGATCTGATCTATTGCTAAGGTAAAATTCCACTGGGCAAGCTAGCACAACAAAGAGCAGATCTGCAGGTTCAAATCGATCTAGTAGTCCTAACTAGGGAAAAGGGCAATGAAGAATCCTTAACCAGGATTAAGATGAAGAAAGGAAGGATGATCAGTAGCATAGGGAAATGAATAATCCTTTACTATGGACCAAAAGGGAAGGGGGGGGTGGGGTAAAGTATGGAAGTAAGGGAGAAATTAAGAATTCCTGACAAAGATAGTTTAGTAGAAAACATATAGAAAGTAAATAGTTAAAACAGAGAGCATTCAAGCTAATTCTAAGATATCATTCCTTGCTTACTTTACAGATTTAATAAGAGACACATATGAATATTCATAACATGAAAATAAAACAATATTTAAACACAAAGAGATAATACTTATTTGTTCCAACTGTGCACAAGAATCCAGTGAAATGTCCTCAACTTTATTTCATATCCAGCAAAACCAGCAAGTCTTGAGTACAATAACTCCTTGGCTCAAAAATAAAATGTCTACAAAAATGTATTTTAATCCACCAAAATACTTCAAATGAAGAAGTACTTATACAAAATATGTTACAAAATATCTCATAATAATATGAGAATTATTCTAGGAAACAGAAAATATCTTCAACACGAAGATAGAGATAGATGGAGAACTGTATTCTTGCTGTCCCTTTTATTGTGACTGTGTTGGTTGTTGTAACTCAGATTTGGATCTTTTAGTTGCTTTGTAGTTGTGCGCTGGAATCACTTTCTATCTTCTACCTACTGATACTCTTTACCTATTATGCTTTGACTTTGCCTTACCTGTTTCACCAGACAATAATGTTTTACCATATAGATTTACTGCAGTAACTTTATAGTAAATCAGTTAGATTTGTCCACCATTCACTGCCAAGTAATTTTATTCTTATCATTTTCCTGTATACTTCGTCATCCTCTGTATACTTAGCAAAATTTAGTCTGTTGGTAAACAAATGCTTTACCTCATGCTCCATATAAAACAAATTTTCAAGACTGTCATATAGTACATTTCCAGGGGGCAGAGATTTGACTCTTGAGGTACTAGCTTGGCTTCTGGCTAGCTTGTTTAGCTTTTCAATATAGTCATCTTGAGTCATCAACTTATCATTTATTACCATAGGACTGGGAAGTCCTTTGTTTGTCAAAATGGCATACATTATCATAAAACTATCAATGTCTTCTTGAATGCGTTGACACCATTTCTCTAGTTTGGGCATTAGGTTCCTTTTGGTGAGAACCTTCTTTATTTCTATCATGGTTGCCGTTCTATCCTCTATTTCAAGTTCATCTAGCTGGTAACTATTTTTCCTATTCAAAAATGTGATCAATTGGTTGGCTTCTTCATGTTTATCTCCCAATTCTTCTCTTGTCTTGTGGACTGCTTCTGTAGCCACTTTTACTAGTTCAATCTGTTAAAAAATAACTTGAATAGAAGGCCAAACCTCATTGATGGAATCAATGATGTTCGCCCAAAGAATTTCTTTCATGTCTCCCAGTGGCTCTTCGAATGTCAAGTCCTTTTCAAGGACTTTTATTCTTTCTACCATTCTTTGGTTCTTCTGAACTTCTTCCTTTTGCTGTATCAGGGCAAGTTTACAGTCAATTTCCAGATTTGACACTTTTTATCTGAGTTTCTTAAGTTTAGTGGCCTAGATGCTCATTTCCTCCATGGCTCTTACCAATTCAGTTGTTTGTTCTGTGTAAGTACATGTGCTTGTAGATGCCCCTGTGCCTACTGATGTACCTATTACTGGCAAAGTTGTAGCTGGTGGAAGTGTGGGTGCTAAGGTAGCAGCCAATGTGGAGGGTACTGCTGTGGAGATTGTAGGAATTACAGTCTGAGGAGTGGTGGCCAACTCACTCTGCTTAGACTGTATCAAGTTATCTAGCTCCTTTTCTGTCTCTTTTAATTTCCCATTGAGCTTGAGGACTAAGTCCATAAGCTCTTCCTCATTCTGTGTTTCCAACACTTCAATAGTCTGAGGATGATGTAGTGGGGGAATTTTGAGCTGCTTCTTCAGTGCAGCTATCTCATCATTTTCCTTCTTGATAAGTTTTTCTGCATCTTTCACATCTTTGGGATCATGTCCCAGCTCTATGACCAAGTCCTCTAAGGACTTTATTCTGGTGTCATGGGCTTGTGAAGAGGCCGTCTCCAACTAGAATTGTTCTGATATATTATTCAGTGAATTTTGGAGCTAGTGGGATACAATTGCCTTGCTGGTCAAGGTGGAGTAAACCATTTCACCAGTCTGCTTATGTAACTCAATTTGGTCAATAGAATGGATATCCTTTACCAATACTTCAAAATATGTTTTTAGATAATCTGCCATTGATCTTGGTTGTTGTATAGTTGGTTTCAAAAAACTCATTTGCATTTTACCTTCCTTTATGTCAAAGGCTGACATTAGCCTTGTTTGATTTGTTGGAACCATTTCAGGTAGTGTTCATAACTTTGGACCTTTAATCTTTCATTTCTTTGCTTGATTTCATTGTATTTTTCTTTGATATCTTGGCTCTGACCAGTAGGAGCCCTAAAGGAGGATACCTCCATACTCTGCTGCCTTTCTAGCATTTCAGTCTGTGAGGTGGAAGGATCATGTGTACCTCCTGAAGGAGTGGCATGTCTGCTTTCTGCTCCTACAGTTCCTGCTGTCTCCTTGGTAAACTCCTGTTCTGAAAATGGGATCAACCTTTGCCTCTTGACGTAGGGCTGGGAAATAGGTTTACTAGAGGGCATGGCCTCCTCTCTATCTCTTTTTATATTCCTCTCCTAATTTAGAGGAGTCTGCAAAATGGGAGGATTGCTCATGATTTGCTCTGGTTGAGCAAGTTCTTATGAAATCTCAGGCTGTTCAGATTCCTCTGGCTGCTCTGTTCCCTCTGAGTGCTTTGATGCTTCTGGTTGCTCTGAAGGTCCCTCTTCTGCTGTTTTCCCACTATGTCCCTATGATTTTCTTGAGTTTCTCCTGACACTTTTACAAATAAATCCTCTTCAAGTTTTATATCTAAATCAATCAATACATTGTTGACAACAGTTTCTGCGCTATCCTGATCTACCAAAGTGTTTTCCACTCATTCAAACCGATTTGCATATTTTTCAATTTTAGGGATTCTTTGGTGGATATAAGGAGATAATTTATTCTTTTTCATCCTATTGCAAATGAACTCTAGGGGGTCATAATTCTAGATGAAAATTTGTTTCAGTCTCAACCTTTGAAGGATTTCCTCTGCTTCCTTTCCTACTTCCCTACTGTAACATATGAAAGGACCAAGCTAATATTTTATCCTAAGTTGAGCTTTCTTCTTGGCTTTCAAAAAATGCACCTCATCTGAATTGATCATTTGTCTGTAGTACTCTAGGGGAAACAATCTCATATGGAGGTATCTGGGTAGTTTGTAGGGATCCATCTCACATCCATAGATTCTGATTTCAGTGTGGTTTTGGTACAGGTAACAATCCCCCACTCTATATTGTTTTGATAACTGAAGGACCCTCTTGATCTTTGCACTGATTCTAGGGGGGAGGGCTTCCTAATAACATAGTTGTTACTGGGTATACAAAGAGATCTATGAAATCTGTATAAGAATATTGAGAGTAAAATTGGTGGATCAATGAAGTCCAGAGGACCACTGATCTGGGGTTGCCTCTGGTATCAATATTTTGGAGGGTGATTGGAAATTTATCAGCTTGATAATACAAGAACAAATGATATAGAACTGAAGAATATTTAAATACTCTTTCATTTTCTAACCTCACGAATTGATCATGCATTTTATCAGCAATGAACTTTGCATAGTCGAACATGATGGCTGGTGGTTGCCCAAGAGAGTAGATGGACATAAAGGCTATAATGATTTCATCAACAAATTCACTTGTAGTATAACCTAACACAATGGATATCATGTCTATGATGTCTCGGCCAAGGTCAGAGAACATGGTCCACAGGTAAGGAGGAGAGTCCTTTAGAGTGTATTGTTCTTCCTTGATGAAGGTCTGGTATAATCAAGCAAGTTGGATTGAGGTGAGTGTAGGGTATCTGTTTAGCAAATCCCTAATAGAAAGAGGAGCTAGCTTTGGCTTGGTTGTAATTACAACATCTCATTTATGGACTCAGCAGTGATAGTAAATAACACAGACTGGTCAGGGGTTCTCACTGCCGTTTGGTTGGGATCATAGTTCATGTGGTAGTAATCTAAAATCTCTGGGAAGATGTGAACTCTAGGGAATTGGTATTTGGGTAATCTTGATTCCCAAAGCCCTATATTGTTTGCATGGTTCAAGTACTGGTCTCTGTACCTACATAATAGTTTCAAAGGGGATTCTGACATAGAGGTATCTTTAATATGGAAATCTTTATTAGCCTATGGGAGATGGTCTAAATCTCTATGAGGAGTCATAATGGGCATGAAATTTAAAGCAAACGGGGCATCCATCCTTGGTTCTTGTGGATTCAAGGATGGGGGCAAAGGTTTTCAGTGAAATTGGGAAAAACTAGTCTATTTCAGGGTATTTTAGAGTCACCAGGCAACTTATTTTACTAAATTACTTAGTATTTAAAGCAATTTAGTTCAAGTTTGGTAAGAAAACAAGTTTTCTTAGTGAATTTGGGGTAAATACCTAGTTCTGGCTTTTGAACTGAGTAATGGTGATTGCGCACTGTTTGCAGGAAGCGCATAGATCTGCAAGGTGGTTTGGAGTTTAGCAGGTTCAGTAAGATGGCAGTTGGTAGTAGCTTGATAGTTGCATGTACTATGTGCTTGCATGGAGCTCAGAATGTTCTTTTTTCATGATAAAATGAAAAAACTATAAGTTTTTTGGTTTTATTTGTAAAGTCAATGACTTTGGTGGGTACATTGGAAAAAGGACAGCTGGCACCAACAAGGGATGTGACATTTTGTCACGTAGCAGGAGCTGGTAAGCAGAATCCATCGCATCACTTTTTGGGATAGAGTGGTTTTGGGGGAAGGCCATTCATTCATCGGGCGCCACGTAGCGGTGGGGTGAACAATGAAACCACTCACATCAGGTGGGTAAAGGTCGGCCTTTGGAGGTCGCCTAATATGAGTCTTGATCATTCGATCTGAAGGGTTCAGATTGCACGGTGATCAGGGTGATGATTTAATGTGAGGTTTAATGGAGGGGCCCGATGGCATTTTAATGAGTGGAAGGATTAGTTAATTTCAGATTAGGGAGGCTTAATGACGTCGGGAGTGATTTTATTGGTGGGGAAAGATTATTAATTAATCACTGAGTGATTAATTAATTTCTTTCTATAATGGTGGGTCATGGTTATTAATTAGTTACTGATTGACTTAATTAATCCCTTTAATTAGTTTATTAGCAAGGCTTATATCTCAAACCTTGGGGTGGGATATTAACATATGAGATTTTTTATAAAACATACGAGAAAGGGTTTTGTTCGAGATTTAATAAATAATGTTAGAAGTTAATATGAAACGAAAGCAGAAAATGAAATGTGCTAAGTATAATGTACATGGAATTTATTTTCTTTTTACATTCAAACATTATAACTTAGGCTAAATACATATTCGTGGTTTTTTGTGGAAAAAAAGGGGTTTTGTATGAGGGTGATTACTTTCCCTAGGAAAATGATGGTTTTACCTTAGGAAAGGGACTTTTAAGGGGAAAATGAATGAATTGAAGGGGGTGAATGCTTGTGAGAGGGCTTTTAGTACTTAGGACCATACAAGTTATTAGGCCGAGGGTCTGGTCCCTCCAAAAGTCAGAGAAATGCTCTCATCCCCTTTAACTTAAGGTTTTAGGCACTTTTGATTTTACTTATGGGAAATTAGTAAAATTAGGGGTAAAATGAATAGAGAAATTAATCACTTGAGTTTGCGTAGATGCTCAATTATCATCCATATTTTAGAAACTTGATGATGAAAGTAAATGATATGATCTTAACTAATCATTCATCATAATTCTGCAACCATTCAACTACTTACCCAGCTACACATCCTACCATTTTTTCTACTCATTATTAGGGTGCACTTAAGCTGGCAAACTCTAATCAAATCTTTTTCTTTTCTTTTACAATGGAAATCTATCTAAGTCTATACTTATTACATCTAAGGGCTCAAATTAAACTGTTGAGCTCCTTTTATTTAATCTACCTATCTACTTATCTACCAAGATTAAACAGTTTGTTCATATTTTATTCTATATCTCTAAGCATGAAATTCAAAGAATGGAATAACCAAGATTACACTGTTTGATTACCATGGATTGTGGCATGAATAACATTTTTCACACAATCATTATTAAGCAGAAAAGTAAATAGTAGTGGAATTTGTACTTGCACACTTTCATGGTCTTTTTGTTTTTCCATGGGGTTCATTTTTTCATCTTTTTTAACCTATTCATTCTTTTTGTCCTTTGATTTTTATTTTAGGACATACCCTCTTTACATTTTTTAAATTTTTTGATTTTTTGAATATGGAAAACATTTGCAGAAATCAAAGGTATGTACATATTATAGATTTGACCTCAACCATTAAAAAATTATGACTCCTATTGCTATAGGAACATAACTGTCGCCATGACAATGGTTGCGCTCGCTGCTGCAACCACAACAACCACAGTTGCCCTAAAACGTCAAAATGATTCCAATACCCATATCTCTACATCCATTGTTGCTAATGACAACCCCACATGTTACCTAGTAGTAGAGAAAACATGCCTCATTTCACATTTCTTACTCAACGGATGTGGGCTGTGCTAGTCTGCGTCAGTCTGAGCTTTCAAGAATCCTCAAAATAAGGGCAACCTTTTTCAGAATGAGATCCACTTCTACGGGCCAACAAGTTGTTTGGTTCTTGAGAGATTCAGGATTCACGAATGACCGGGTAAGGAACCTCATTACTAGAAACCCATCTATTCTTACTTTCAATGCTGATTGGTTGTTGAAATCCAAGTTTGAGTGGATTAAAACACGGGGTCTCACTACCCAAGACATAAAACTCTCCTTATCTTAGGCACCCAGATTGATTAACTATAGTATAGAGAAACTTCTGTGTCCTAATATACAATATCTTCAAAATCTGTTCGGAATAGAGGTCGATGTTTCTAGGGTTTTTAAATGGGCACCTTAGATTGAATGATCAATTGGGCATTTGTGCTTTATTATTGCTACTAGCTATAGTGGGAATAGATCAGATGGTTGGGGGGGAAATCTTGCCTTTTATCAGTGCATGTCATAAATTTTGTGGTTCAGTGGATCTGCTTTAAATTTTTACACGTAGAAGCACTCAATACCTTATAATTATTGCATATAAACCTACTCAGATCATATACTCAGAACCTCATCCTTAAAGCCTTGCTCGACTGCCCTTCATTTTTGTGAGTTGAAGTTCCAAGGGTCTAATCTCAAGAAGCACACTGTGTTTGATACCAAGTATCCACCGCCACTTGCAGGCTACCCAAAGGAAAATCCTTCTCCAAGTTCTGAACTCCATCTTCTCTTAGTTTTTTCAATTGTTTCATTACATGATAATTACAGAGAGTTTCATTTATACTTGCTCACTTTTGTTATGGTTGTCAGGGAACCCTACTCAAGCTCCTCAGCCCCAGTATGCTGAAGTCCCTATCAAAACGCAGGCGAGAGAAGAGAAAGGATTTATTGAATGACGGTATGAATTCAATTTGGTTTTTTATTTTTGATTTTTATATTTGTTTTGTGTATGTTTGGTATTCACCATGCTACAACATAGTTATATCCAAGAATAACATGCAATATGTTCAAAATCTGTTCGGAACAGAGGCCGATGTTTCCAGGGCTTTTAAATGGGCACCTCAGATTGAATGATCAGTTGGACTTTTGTGTTTTATGATTGCTACTGGCTATAGTGGGAATAGATCAAAAGGTTGGTGGGCCAATTCTTCCTTTTATCAGTGCATGACATAAATGTTGTGGTTCAGTGGATCTGCTTTATATTTTTACATGTGGAGGCACTCAATACCTTATAATTATTACATATAATATAGTTGAACCTGCCCAGATTAGATACTCAGAGCCTCATCCTTAAATCCTTGCTCGCCTACCCTTCAATTTTGTGAGTTGATATTCCAAGGGTCGAATCTCAAGAAGCACACCATGTCTAATACCAAGTACCCACTGACACTTGCAGGCTAGCCAGAGGAAAATCCTTCTCCAAGTTTTGAGCTCATTTCATCTTCTCTTATTTTCTTCAATTGTTTCATTACATGATAATTACAGAGAGTTTCATTTATACTAGTTCACTTTTGTTGTGGTTATCAGGGAACCCTACTCAAGCTCCTCAGCCCCAGTTGCTCTCTGTTGCTGTTGGTTGTGCAACACATGTTGTTGATGGTGAGGATTATGCTTATTAACAATTATCACTTATTTATATGGTTTATTGGTTTGATTTTACTCACTTATTTATATGGTTTATTGGTTTTATTTTACAGATATGTTAAATGATTTTATCATGTTTCTTTTTTTTCAATGGATTTGTAGCCTTGTTGCTCTGTGTTGCTGTTGGCTATGCGAGAAATGTTGCTGATGGCGAGGATTAGGCTTATTAACAGTTATCACTTATTTATATGGTTGATTGGTTTGATTTTATTCACTTATTTATATGGTTGATTGGTTTGATTTTACAGATATGTTAAATGATTTTATCATGTTTCCTTTTTTTCAATGGATTTGCAGCCTTGTTGCTCTATGCTGTTGTTGGTTGTGTGAGACATGTTGCTGATGGTGAGGATTACGCTTATACTGGCTTGAAATGAATCAGATTCTATGGATGTGCAATATTTAATAAATTAATCACATTCAACATTAGAATGTTTTGTGAATGTAACTTGGTTTTAAAATAATATATTAATTTATGGATTTTGTATGGTTTCTACTATTTGATTCTCAAGCTATGTTTTGTCTATTTTCAGTTTAATTTACTTTACTAATATCATTTGTTAGGTTCCTTGTATGTTACCTGTATTGTGGGAAAACCTTTTATAAGTTATGAGGGAACCCCAATATTTCAGTATTGATTTTTGTGGAGATGAAAGATAAGTTTGAGCATAATATTGATTGTTAGGAGTCTCCATGGATTGTTTAAATTTACTCTCATTTAAACTTTTAAGATTGAAATATTGTTTCATAATTAATTCTTAGTGTTATGTATGTTCATGTGTACACAATTTATCAAAAAGTTATGCTCTATGAACCTTATAGTGTTGAGGGACTTAGCTTCTTCTTGATTTTTTTATAGTGAGAATTTATTTACACTTTGAATTTTTTCTTCTGCTAACTTCTCTGTGAAAACAAAAGTTAATCTGATTTGGATGCGATTCGAACTTGGGACCTTCTTCTCTCTATTATTAATCTAACTTTTCATTTTCTCATGTAACTTTGTAAGGCAGATTTCTGTTGACAAACAAAATTTAGTGTGTTAACTTCTCACCGAAACTACAAAAATAGAAATTCGAACTTATGACCTTCCATTTTTTGGGTGTCATTAGAAAATGTCTTAGTGACATGATGCTGAACTCACTATATTCTCTTCATGTTTAAGTTTTACTAAATGCACAGAGATAGACTGATCTGGAGTAAAGCCAATGCCTAAAATTACATATTTAATATAAAGAAATTTTCTTTTCTAGCCTAAGGTCAAATTGCAAATGAGGTGGTACCTCATAAGGAATGAAGTATGTGGCCCTTACTGAAGCAAAGAGGAAAGACGTAATTGAAGATGCTTTCACTACAAAGAAGAAGATGGGGGGTTAGTCGAGGATGATAATCTACTTGAAAGCAGAAAAGGCTATGGCAGCATCCCATACGACCAACAGTTCTAAGAACTACTTTATGACCAAGTCCATGCCCAATAGGAGTAGGAAGAGGAATAGACTGCCAACATTGCGAGAACCTGGAAAAAACAAATGGAGAAATAGAAATTGGTGGTCTAGGACCAGCCTCTTCCCGTTCCAACTATCCCAATTTAGTCCTAGACCATTGAGCAGGTGTACCCCAAAAGAAAAAACCAATTTTGACTGTTATAGGCTACAAGGGCACAGGGGGTTTGGTTAAAGAGGAGCGAGGACCAACAAAGCCTCCTTCAGTGGAGAAGACGCCCAAGGGTCTTGGGCTAGGGGCTAATCCCAATGTCCCTACTACAATAAAAAGTGACTTACAGTATACATTTCGTCCCTCCCACCATTGAGCAGAAGTAGCAATAAGAAGAAATTCTTTTGAAGAAGAGTAGACATGCACTCTTGGATGGAGGTGCAGGCAGTTTTGGCAGAAGACAAAGACCCTAGACTGGGGGTAAGCCTAAAACAACTTCCCAGGTCAGACCACTTATATTCATAGTTGGTAACTCAACAGACATATGTTCTTCCCACTCAGAGAAGAATAATGAAAATCTTAAAGTAGATCAACCATGACCTCATAAAAATGAGTCATCACTGAAGAAAACTTGGGATTTTGGCCATGGCTACTTTAATCTTCTCATCTGGGTATTCTAGATCTACCATTTTACCTTTTAAATATTTTTCATAGGAAAAGATATCAAAATGTCCATGTCACACAAGGCTATCAGAATGACCTAGTTTTCCCCTATTTCCTTGCATTGCAAGGCTTCCCTGATTGTTGCGACAATGGCATGAGTTAGTTCAGGAGCTGGAATCAGCCCCTTTGTTTGTGCAAACTTTACTGCTCCTATTGAAAAAAGGAAATTCACAAGTGATGCATCATTAGGACTTATCTAATCTGCAAACCAAACATTACAGAAATTGTAAAGCTACTACCTTTCTAATTTTATTTATTTATATATTACCATCCAACATCCACTGGTAAACACGAATGGCCAATGGGACTAACAAAAGTACAATGATGTGTAATCATTGGGAGGTGAATGCATATTTGTAAAAACTGTAAAGGAAATAAAAGAGTACAAGGATAATGTTGAAACCTGAAACAGATGCCATCAAACCCTAGAGAGCCAAAAAGAGCAAAATGAGCAAGTGTTTGGAGGAGAAAAAGGAAGAAAACCAAAACTAAAAGTGTTGTCAATTGTCTTCTCTTCTAACATCCAAGGCTAAGAAGAAATGTTTAATGTCTAATGGGACTCCTACCATCTGCTGATGGTATGTCCCAAAATCTATGCTTCCTGGCTTGCATTTTCACTAATGATGTGTCTCATTATTAGAACCATCTTGAGTAAGCATCTGAACCATCTTGGACTATTAAAAGAATAATTCTAACTGAGTCACTAAGCATTGGAAGTGTTGAAGCATATTTGTAATAAGTAAAAGAAATAAAACAATGCAAGGAGAGTATTAAAATGGATGGCATCGAACCCTAGAGAGAAAACAGAATAAAATGGGCAAGGGTTCAGAGAACAAAATAGAGGAAGACTAGAACCAAAATAGTTGTCAACCATCTTCTCTTCCAACATCCATGGTTGAGAAGAAATGTGTGCTGAGACTCATGAAATTTGTTGGTGGTATGTCTCGAGGTTTGAAATATACACTGGCTAACTTAGTAGTGCATTTTACTCATGATGCTTCTTGCAATTGGAACCATCTAGAGGTTGGAAGTAAAAGGTTATGAGCATGGAGTTGGCAAAGGGAGGAGATCTTCTTCTGAGAGTTTGCTTCCGTAGGTAAAGAATCTCAGGAGGGAACAATGGCTTAGCTAAATGGAAACAAGAAGCCAAGGGCAACATATCATGAGAGCAGAGCTACACAAGAAAAAATGGAAAGCATGCACTCTTGGATGGAGGTGCAGGAACTTTTGCTAGCTATAGAAGAAAAATTGGAAAGCATGCACTCTTGGATGGAGGTGCAAGAAGTTTTGGCAATAGGCAAAGACCCTGAAGTGGCCACATTTGAGTTGTTCCATGCTCCCTTTTGTAGACATATTGCGGGTACCACCTTTCAACACTTTCTATAGAGCACCAAATGAGGTGGTACCTCCCGAAGGAATGAAGTCTGTGGACCTTAATGAAGCAAGGAGGAAAGAGGTAATTGAATATGCTTTCACTACTAAGAAGAAGATAGGGGGCTGGTGGAGGATGATAATCTACTTGAAATAAGAAAAGGCAACCTATGGCAACGTCCCATAGGACCAACAGTTCTAAGATCTACTTTATGACCAGGTCCAAGCCCAATAGGAGAAGGAAGAGGAATAGACTACCAGCATTGCTAGAACCTGGAAAGAACAAATGGAGAAATATTAATTGGTGGCCTAGGACTAGCCTCTTCATGTTCCAACTATCCCAATTCAGTCCCAGACCATTGAGCAGGTCTACCCCAAAAGAAAAAACCAATTTTGACCGCTATGGGCTACAAGGGCATAGGAGGTTTGGCTAAAGAGGAGTGAGGAATAACATAACTTCCTTTAGTGGAGAAGAGGCCAAAGGGGCTTGGGTTAGGGGCTAATCCCAATGCCCCTACTGTAATAAAAAAGGACTTATAGTATACATTTCACCCCTCCCATGGTTAAGCAAAAGTAGCAATAAGAAGAAATTCTTCTGAAGAAGAGGTGACATGCACTCTTGGATGGAGGTGCAAGCAGTTTTGGCAACAGACAAAGACCCCGGACTAGGGGTAAGTCTAAAAAAATTTCCTAGGTCGGACCACTTATTATTCACCTCAAGAAGTAGCAAAAATGAATTGTTGAAGTTAGGTCAGATTTAACTTCTAAAGAGCACGTATTTGCATGCTCATTTGAGGTCGTGTCCCTCTCTAGAGAACCAAAGATTATTTCCCAGCCTAGATCCAAGAGGCTATCTACATGTTGACATTAATCCTAGGTAGATATGAGGACAATGTTATGGATGGTCCCATCCATGCTGGCCTTGGTAGATTGATTTATGACTAGGCCCCCCTCTTCTCTAAGATATGCTAGGGCAATTGCACAGGGGATGAGGCAACAACTGGAAATTTTGAAACATCAAAATGATTCTGATACCCATATCTCTACAGCCATTGCTATTAATGATAACCCCACAGGTTACCTAGTAGCAGAGAACACATGCCTCATTTAGGATATGATCCCCTGAAAAAGAGATTTTTGATACAAGGATGATGCACATGCATCCTTAATTAAATAAACCCTGCATAGTGGTAGGTTCCTACCTAAATTGAAAATGAAGCATACGAAAATAGAAGAAACATCTACCAAAGTACATATTTTATGGATGCATTATTAAATATGACAATAAAAAATTGAGAGATTAACTAAGCACAGCAATTAATCAGCCACAATAGTAAGAAAAAGAGTACATATCTATTCTGATGTCATTGCTTTAGAGTGGAGTTGTAGAGTAGAAATTTATAAGGTATCATTTATAAAGGAATCTGGGTGCACTAAATTGACTTTGAAGTTCTATATTCTTGTTATTTTGTACAAAATAGGAGTCACTGTTTATTAGTCACAGACAACGACAACTATATCATCTTTGTAAGGTTGCATTTTTTCATTACCTTATTAAACATAATAATTATAACATTCAAAAAATTTAAATCTATTTCATTGTTTATTCAGAGTTGGTAACTCAATAGTCATATGTTCTTCCCACTCAAAGAAGAATAATGAAAATCTTAAAGTAGATCAACCCCGACCTCAGAAAAATGAGTCATTGCTAAAGAAAATTGGGGATTTTGGCCATGGTTGCTTTAATCTTCTCATCTGGGTATTCTAGATCTACCATTTGACCTTTTAGATATTTTTCATAGGAAGAGAGGTCAAAATTTCCATGCCCACACAAGGCTATCAGAATTACCTTGGTTTCCCTTGTCTCCTTGCATTGCAAGGCTTCTTTGATTACTGTGGCAATGGCATGAGTTGGTTTAAGAGATGGGATCAGCCCCTTTGTTCGTGAAAACTTTACTGCTCTTGTTCAAAAAAGGAAATTCACAGATGATGCATCATTAGGACTTATCTAATCTACAAACCAAACATTATGGTAATCGTAAAGCTACTACCTTCTAATTTTCTTTATTTATATATTACCATCCAACATCCACTAGTAACCATGAATGGACAATGGGACTAACAAAAGTACAATGTTGTGTAAGCATTTGGAGGTGAACGCATCTGTGTAAAAACTGTAAAGGAAATAAAAGAGTATAAGGAGAATTTTGAAACTTGAAACAGATGCCATCAAACCCTAGAGAGCCAAAAAGAGAAAAATGAACAAGGATTTGGAGGACAAGAAGGAAGAAAACCAAAACTAAAAATGTTGTCGGTTGTCTTCTCTTATAACATCCAAGGCTGAGAAGAAATGTTTAATGTCTAATGAGGCTCCTGCCATCTGCTGATGGTATGTCCCAAAATCTATGCTACCTGGATTGCATTTTCACTAATGATGTGTCTCATTATTGGAACCATCTTGAGTAAGCATCTGAACCATATTGGATTAGTAAAAGAATAATGCTGACTGAGTCACTGAGCATTGGAAGCGTTGAAGCATCTCTGTAAGAAGTAAAAGAAATGAAATAGTACAAGGAGAGTATTAAAATAGATGGCATCGAACCCTAGAGAGAAAACAGAATAAAATGGGCAAGGGTTCAAAGAACAAGACAGAGGAAGACTAGAACCAAAATAGTTGTCAACCATCTTCTCTTCCAACGTCCATGGTTGAGAAGAAATGTGTGATGAGACTCATGACATTTGTTGGTGGTATGTCTCGAGGTTTGAAATATACACTGCCTAACTTAGTAGTGCATTTTACTCATGATGCCTCTTGCAATTGGAACCATCTAGAGGCTGGAAGTAAAAGGTTATGAGCATGGAGTTGGAAGTAAAATATTATGAGCATGGATTTGGAAAAGGGAGGAGATCTGCTTCTGAGAGTTTTTTGCCATAGGTAAAGCATCTCAGGAAGGAACAGGGTGATACATCTCTAGACTTCATATTAGAATGGGGAATTTCACAATTGTGAGGAACCAATTGTGCCACTTATTATTCACTTCTTAAATGATATTATCAAGAATAAAGATTATGATGCCAATATCATCATGGTCAAACAACAACTAGAATGGGGAATTTCAAAAGTGGCGAGAGATTCAAGAGATTTAGATGACATCATCACATGGTAAGAGAAATACAATTTTACCCCAACTAATGTACACTCCTTTATACAAAGTGAAATATATTGGTTTTCCACCAACATTTATCAAACCAAATTTATGAAATTCATTTAAAGACATTGAGTCAATATGGAAAGAGAATGATGGGAACCTAGTTGAAGCTATGGAAATGATTGAAATTTGAGTTAGATAAAATATAATGGTCCAAAGAGACAACGAATAATACGATTATTTTATAGCTTGGACATTTTACACGAGTGAAATAAGGATAAGAAGAAACAAGTAACTAAATTAACAACATCCTATAACAAATGATAAGGGATTTTATTAATGCTCCCCTTACTACTAAAGTCTTTCTATTAAGCTTTCCTCATAAAACTAGACCAATTCCTAATGAACAAAAACTATTATCCATTGCATTGTGAATTAAGGTGATATAAGATTACTTTGTTATGAAATGTTTTATTTAAATCATTTACTTATAAAGGTTCCAAAATCTTAATGAAGAGAATTTTCATAAATCCTTCACTTTGAACATATATTGGTTGGAAAATTTTGACTTATTTCTTCTATTCTATTGTTTCTTATGCCATTGCATTACGGTGTTTCCTTTGCAACATGTGGTGCAAATGCTAGTTTTACCTCATCTAGTAGTAAGAACATTGTTTGTGCAACAAGAGATAGGTGAGAAGAGGGCCAACTGGATGACATGTCTTTAAGAATATGACTTAAATTTAAACCTGTGCATACCACAAAGTGTCATGGAATTTGTAAATTAGCCACCGAAGCAAGAGATGCTCTTGAAAAATATCTTTCAGTGTGGGAGCAGGAGATCAAAATGTATAATATTGAATATGTTCCTCAGTCCAAATTTACAACGCTTTGGTATGAATATCTACAATAATTTTTGGAGCATGGCACCTTACCCTCGCAGTTATCGAACAAAAAAAGGGAGATCCGTTTAAAATCATTATCTTACCAGTTGGTGCATGGAGTAATTTTTCATAAACACTAAAATGGTGTCCTACTGAGGTGCCTTGAACTGTAGGATACATAGAAGGTCTTAAAATATTTACATGATGGACCAATAGGTGGTCACAATGTGAGCAACACAACAATGCATAAGGTTATGAGGGATGGTTATTATTTTCCCACTCTATTTAAGGATGCTTACACTTAGGTACGCAATCATGTCAGAGATTCATCGATTGCGATCAAAGGTCAATTGCCCTACTGTTACCAATAGCAATTGAAGAACCATTCCAATAGTGGGGCACTGATGTGATCAGAGAAAAAACTCCTCATTCATCGAAGCAACACTGGTATATCCTAAAAACAAAATATTAATTCACCCAGTGGTTGGAAGAAATTCCTCTCAAACATGTATATGATATGGAATTCATCCACATTTTACCAAAGAACATCATAATCAGGTTTAGAATTCGTACATTGCTTGTCTTTGATAATGCAACATATTTTTTATCATTAAAACTTTATGAATTTTCATTAGAATGGGATTATTTTAAAGAATGCATCTAATTATTATCCCCAAGGAAATGGTATGGATGAATAAAAAAACAAGAATATTATATGCATAATCAAGAAGATCATTTTATCTGAACAAAGGAATTGGCATAAGTCTTTGACCAATTCTCTTTGGGCTTATCGTGTTAGCTTGAAACCTTCCTGAAAACCTCACCCTACTTCCTGGTTTACAGTAAAGAATTTATATTTCAACCAAACCTATATCATTTGACCTTGAAACTGTCTCTAGAGCCACAAGGTAAACTTTTCCTTGTGGTTCAAAGCAGGATGGATAAGCTAGTTAAACTTAAGGAAGAAAGGCAGAAGGTCAGAGAAGATTTTTTCGTACTTCAAAACTGTGTAAATTTTTGGTTTGATAGAAAATATCTACAGGAAAAGAGATTTTATGTGGGTGACAAAGTTCTGAAATGGGATAAACCCCATGAAGGCAAAGGTAAACATACAAAGTTCCAGCCTCTGTCAATTGGACTGTCTATTGTTGATGAAAATCTGAACCATAATTCCTTTAAGTTAAAATCATTAGATTAGAGGATATCCCCCTTTCTGTAATTGGTCGAGATTTAAAACATTATTTCCAATAGCAATTACAATCTATGCTTCATATACAATTGCTTTGCTTCCTATTCTTTCATTTTTCATTTGTTTGTTGTGTAGTCATGTCCTGTTGCAACTTCTTAGCTAGTAAGTGTACATTAATAATAACCTTATGTAAAATGCGTGGATCAAGAGGCTTTGTAGTGTAATGAAAGAGAATTGTGACAACCACAACACTTTGATTTTTATTTTTTTGCTTCTTCATTTACAAAATTCCATAGGTTGAGATAAGTTCAAATGAGAAATATGATTCGTCCAATAGGAGAACCTTGAGGGAACCTATAAGATCCATACCTATGCTAGTATATGAACTTATCAAGTTGGTGTAAGTCTACTCATGTGTTAACTCTTTTCCAACACAGTAGAGAAGGGATAAGCAGAAAATATGAAGCAATTAAACCAGTATCAAAGGTCTTAAAATAATTCTCTAAATGGGAAACCTCCTTTGCTCTCAATAAGCCAGGATCCCTCTTCTTCCTGTTGAAAATAATAAGTGCCAATGCATAGTTGTATTAAAATAGATAAATAAAGGGTGAAAGAAGAGAAAGGCTTATTGCATAGGAAGGTGAAGCAAGTGACTTTGCCAGTGCATTATCCAAGCTTGGTAGAAATGAAGCAATGTTTGTGCTCTTGAAATGACTCCATCAAGGTATTGTCCAAGCCCGCAGGTAGGAGAGAAACAACAAATATGAAAACCAAATACTCTAAAAATCATAAACTCTTCATGCACATTACCTTTTCCTTTATTGAAATAATTGTGATATAGTGTATCTTCTGTGTGTGTTTCAACCAAAGGGGGCTTACTACCCTAAATCTCTCTCAATCTCAATTGATACTAGAGGAGGAGAGTTGATCCTTAGCAGAGAGATATTTCAAATTATTATTCACCTCAACATTGGTGTTATATCCCCTAGGATTAAGTATCTTTATTACCATCCCAATATCTGTATGTTTCCTGGGCCAAATAATCAAAATTTGAAACTCAATACAAATTTCATTACATTGTATGCCACAAGGGAAGATTAGATAATTCACAAGAATAGAGAGATACTCATTGTAGCAGAAGAATGCCATGGATTCACCTTCTGAGAGTGTGAATAATGGGAACATAAGGACACCTTGAAACCCTCTTGGAGTATAATTACTTCCTTTATCTAGTTCACTGCCACCCCTAACACCTGGAAATTGGACCAATCCCTCATATTCCCAATCTAGATATTTTCCTATTCTATCCAGAATGTTCTACAACATTACAAGCGACACTCAAATATTAGGTAAAAAGGATGTTATTTCCACAAGACTCCCCAACTCCAAATAATACAATTATAACTACAGACATTCTCAATGTCGTCCCTCATACCATAGACCTTAATAAAATCTTCAAAGATTTAAATTACTCGGTTTCCTAATATAGCTAAAATTGAAACCAGGTTGATGCACAAAGTTGCTAATTATAACAAGGTAGAATTTCCCTTCAACACCATCCAAGAAAATTTCCATCCTCAAGAGTATATAATGCCATCCATCACTTTCCCCTGTAGGATTTAAAGGTGTTTCGTCTTCGTTAGGGTCCTATAAATATAGTGATCAAGGTATGATTATCTAGCCATTTATCTGAGAGGGATGTTGTAATTTTCTTTTCATTTTAAATTTTCTACACTTTGAAAAGAAAAATAAAAGTAAAAGAAAAAGAATCTAAAGGAAAAATTGAAAAGAAACGAAAAAATAGAAATAAAAATAAATAAAAATAAAGGGGAAAAGGAGAAATAAAAAATAAATCCCCAAAGGGCATGCCAACCAAAATGCCACCTAAGTTGTTTTGTTTATCCTTAAGGCTTGATTAGATTAGAAAAAATATGTTTTTAAAGGTTGAATAAACATCGATAGGATGTATTGTCATTTAGAAATAAGGTTATGGTGCTTCTGGACGAATGAGATCATAACTACCAAAATCAATGACAGGGAATGATGTTCGGGCCCCCCGACCTCCCGAAGGTTAATATTAAGGGGTGGGAGGGGGAGGGGCTAAACGTGGTTTGCTGGAAACCAAATTTGAACACGTGGTGAATCCACAAACATTGCAGGGGCTTCTCCTACCTTACCACTTATTGTCCGACCCTCCACCCCCGAAAATCATTTTCTCTATCTATTCCCCCCCTCCCATTGGCTCCCTCTCCACTCATAGCATGCCAACACATCCACCATGCCAACACATCCGAAACCCCACTGCATCCATACACATCACCCTATCTTGCACGTCACCTCCCTCCCTTACGTCACATGACCGTTGGCCAAATCTCCTACCAAAAGTCATGTAGACATTGGTCATTAACTCTCGCCAACATTTAAAACTATTAATTATGACACTCCAAAAATGGTAATTCTACCTTTAATATTCTTTTCATTTCTACTTTAAAAATACCACATTACGCAATGTTTATCCCTTTGAGGTTTCATTATATCGGTCTAGGTTCATGCTCAGAGATCGTTCAGTGCAACAATGCCCTATGCAATCACCATCTTCTTTCAGTACCAATCTAGCACAAATTTGGTATTTTCCTTTGGGCCTCTCTGCAATACTAAAATGTCGGCACCTAAGGGAACCATAAAAATGGTGGTCGAGAGTCCCTTCTTACCCTTTGTTCCCTATTTTAATGATATACATTTAGTTGACACAAAATATAAGATAAAAGAAACTCAATGTGAATTTTATTTGTATGAGCTTCATAATTGGGTGAAACAAAAGTATTTAGATAATAGTGATGATTTAAGCATCTAGGAATCATTTCTACCTCAATTTACCTTTCCCAAGACTCATATTTTCCTAGAAGTCACCACCTAGTGTCATGTTAGGTACCTCCCCAATCAGAAAGTAGTAATTGCTCAAAAGAGTGAGATCCTAATTTAAATTACCCAAGAAGTTATTTTTCAAGCCCTTCTTATTAATTCTGAAACTTCTTTACACACATTTTCCACTAATGCACTCATGGAAATATACAAAAATCTTACTTTGACCCAGCGAGCCCATATTTTTTAATGTTTTCTGCCTAAATTTTTTTAATTGTCGAGGACAAATCCCCCATATTCTACTTTTGTTTTCCCTAAGATGTCAAGACAAGTTATTTCCATGGTTACTTGTCTATTAGGTTATTTGACAAACCAATGGGTAGATCAAGTAGTCTTATGCATCTTGTCAGTATTTTTAGTTGGTCAAAAGCCATCACTCATTTTCAATTACAGGCAATACTTGTCATATGTTATTCATGAGAAATTTCTGAAATTTAAAGCTAAAGGTTCATTCAAACACTAGTAAGTCCTTGTGTATTTAAAGTTATTATATTAAGCAAACAAGTTCAATTTCTAGTTACAAAAGATGGATGATCAAGGAAGTCCACTATCAGTCATTCATTGGACTTCTTTGGTGAGAAGGAACTCGAAAGATTATTCATTCAACCATTTTGTGGATCATTTTTTACATACATCCTTGCGTATTCTTAGTAGCGATAGTATACCAAGGATTTCACCAGAGACCAAGAAGGTTTTGCATCTTATAGCACAATCTCAATCTAGAGACTGGTATCTTTGCCAAAACTATATAGATATTTTGATCTATGGGTGTGAACTTCCTCCCTATCAGTAAGGATATTTTCTTTAGAATAAATTAGACAGATGTTAAACATGAATGAGCTACATTTTGTATCAAGTAAAAGGAAAGCGCAATTTAAATTGAAGGCACATGTTGGGCCTTATATTGTAAATACCATAGCAATAGAAAAGGAAGTGGATGAAATACTAAATCATATGAAATTTAAGCTAAGCTTCACACGGTATTATGATCCATTAGGGATAATTTCCAAAACAAGAGTCGAGTAGAATACCACACCAGATGCACATACACCTAGGCCAGAGATAAAGCAGTATGCCAATCAGGAGGAGTGGACAGAGAACACATTACAGGAGGCTGAAGAGAAAATTGTCAGTCAATCATATCTACAAATTCCTATTCCGAAAGTCAAAGAAATAAAGAGACCAAGAGAAAGTATGTCACCTACAGATTTAGAAGCTCAAGCTGCAGACTTTCATTTTTTCAAGAGAAGAAGGAAAGATCCCAAGACCAATACTAAGATTGATATTAAAAGTGATGCTCAGATAATAAATATTCCAGAAGAATCCTCACAAGAAAAGGATTCACAGGAGAAAATACAATGGTTTTGACAAGCATTCCAACCACTTCCTTCGCATATGTTGATGAGACAACTAAGTCACCTATGTCTTCTACATCTCAAATTCCAACACAACAAAACATTTTTTCCAGATACAGGGACATCAAGAAGAAAAATGAAGCATTCAAGGCTTCAACATATTCAGATTTTTGGAAGCAAATTGTTCCTACTCAACATAGATTGTTGTATTCACTTGACATGGAAAAGGGATATTTCCAAATGGCATTTTTTGAACCTACAATTTTAGTTCCCAAAAATATTGAGGACTACAAAGCCTCAATATTTTCTTTTGATACCAAGAAGGTTCATGCAATTGATCAAATTGATTTGCATAAATAGGCAAGTGAAATGATCTATTCAACACTGACAAATTTAGCCATGGCTACCTCAAAATTGCATGTCTCCTTGAATAATATGCATTCATAGCTAAAGATAGAGTGAATATCATCTTTGGCCAAAGACACTAGAACCAAATCTTTGGAAGATTTAGTAAATAAAATAGGATATGATCAAAGCAATAAAGGAGATAATTAAAAATAAAGATGAAGATATTCAAGCTCTAACGAAACTGTTAGAGTTAGTCTTTGCAGCCTTCCACTAGTGATCAAACATGCTCTTACAAAGTGGTTTTAGGTTGTCAAAGTCAAATTTTGTCATTTAAGTGAGTCTTCAAGTAAAATTTGGTCACTAGGTATTAGGTCTAGGATTTGTTTTCACTCCTTTCAAATTTTTCCAAATGTTGGTCAATGTCACCATTCAGCTGAGTTTACCATCATTCAAAAATTTGTCATCATCATTTTAGGTTCCAATGGGGCATTTTTCACCTTGTTGTGCTTCAGTTTTGCTCAGGTAAGGCTCATTTCCCTTTGGGTTGTCTCTCAAAAACATCAAACCCTAATTGTCAATAAATTCTCATATATTGTAAAAATACACTCATTATTGTTGTTCCATTTCATTTTTTACTACTTCCCTAAACCCCATCCTCCCACACATAATTCCCTACACATTATTCTCTAAATTGTTCCCTAATTCCCAAACCCTATACCCATACATCCTAAAACCTATACATATATCCCAAACCCTACATACACCCTAAACCCTACATATACCCTAAACCCTATACTATTCACTAACCCTACTTACTCCCTACATCCCTTTCCCATTCTTGGTCACCCTCACCTGTTTTCCTATTTAAATCTCTTCATACTCATCTTCCCTTCATCCACCAATCCACCACTCTTCATTCACCACAAAAAGGAAAAACTGCACACAAAGAGGAACAAATATACAATAATGGAGAGGGACAGTGAGTATGAAATGGAGGAAGAGACACATAGTGACAGTTCTAGAGAGAGAGACACTGAGGGTAGAAGGCCTCATAAGGGAGGAAAACATATTAGAGAGGAGCCCACCAGTTTGAGGGAGCTACAAGCCTACCCATTTGCCCTTTCTTGTTTTAGACATCAGTCATGTTTCAGTTTTTGTGAAATGATGGAAAGGGTAAAATCCCATCATGAATTAGCAAGGTTGTTTGTGACAAATTTGGAGGACAACAATGAGGTAAACCTTGCTAGAGTCACATTCACGTTTTCCGTAGCTGTCATTTCAGAGGCTACAGGTATTCCAAATGTGGGTGAAAAGTGGAACAAGGGTCAATACATTTTACAGTGTGTGCTATGAGACATATATTAAGGCTAAATATCATAACAATCTCAACAAAGTATTTCCCTTTAAATTCTTGGAGGACAGGTTTGCTCCATTAATGAAGATCATCATCAAGTACTTTACTTGTGAAGGTAGGTTCTCCAGACTATATGCCTACCACATTAGATTGTTGATGAATTTCACTAGGGTGAGAATGATGAATATCCCCCACTTCACATTCAAAAACCTAGAGAAGATGGAATTTATTGTAAAGAAGAAATCATACCCCCAGTAACTAACCAACATCTACCACTTCTGTGTGATTAAAATCATTGTTTTGCACCAGCTAAACCTACTTAACATACCATGGGAGACCTTAATTTATCATGAAATGTTCAAAGGCCCTCAAGTCTTTCCATCAGTGCCACAAGAAGAAGGTGGACATTCAGGACAACAAAAGGTCCAAGAGACTGAAACTGTGGGAGTGCCAATGTTTGTGACATATGAGAGAGGCACTAGGAAATTTTTTGCAGCTGCCAAGTGAGTATTATTTCCACAAGGTGTGGAAGGGGTCTCACCTTCATCTACAGGCCACAGGCAAACGCTATCTCCATAAGGAGTGGAAGGGGCTTTGCCTTCGTCTTCAGCTAAACAAGTACAGGTTGGGTAGTTTAGATATGGTTGAAACAGTCCCTTATCTCTTGGATTCGACCCCTGATGGCTAGCATAGGTGGTTTTCATGTCTATATTATGTATTTGAGAGAATTTATGAAGATGATGACTTCATGGATGATGAGATCATGGAAGCCCTATATGAAAATCCATTTCAGCAGCATAAGCAGAGCTTAGCAGATACTGGTCAAGATGCTTAGGAAAATGTGCAGCAGGTTCAAGATCTTTGTACAACTGAAAATGATGGAAGAAAAGGTCTTATTTCAGATCTGATCATAACAGAAGATAGTATGTAGGAAAATCAAGTTTCAATTTCTGATTGTGATAAAGTCAAGTTGGCTAATTCAGATCTAGATTCAGATATAGATTCAGATCTAGATTCAGATCATGATGATGAAGAAATCATTGAAGCCTTCTTTGATTCTTCCCTTCAAAAATAGTCTCAAAGAGCCAGTCACTTCGTTACACAATATCATAGTCAGGATACCGTAACTTATTCTTTACTTGAAGATGAAGGAATTTTGTATCTTGATAGTCAATAGGAATCATATGAAATGAATCAACAGTATGAGGAAAATTTATACACTCCTTTTCTTGAAATTAAAGAAGACAATTACTGTAGAAAACAAAAAGTACTTTCTCCTCTATCTGAAGATGAGATAGATCAAATCCTAAAGGGTCATGTTACAGCCCAAACTAATGCAGGTTTGCAGTGTTCACATAGTCAAGACGGTGTTAGTGAAACTTCTTCCACTTTTGAAAATGAAAATCTGAGTTTAAATGATGACAATCTTGAAATTAGATTTATAGATCAACGAATAGATATTGTTTTCTTTCATGAAGTTGATAGGGTTTTCATGTTTGATAATATTGAAGAATGTTTTCTATCTAATAATGAGTTAGACTATGAAATTGAGGAATATGAGCCTGAGAGAGACAATATGCCAGAAATTGAGTCAAAATTTCTCATGCTCAAGGAATTTACATCCTACACTCAGATAGAAAAAGTTTATACTTCTCTATGCCTTCCTATCAATTAGCAACCAACTGTTCTTTCAAATCAGAATGAAGGGAGTACTTGTATTTTTGTTGTTGGATCTCAAGACAATCTAGTGCTTCAGGATTTTCAAGATCCCTTTGGCATTCTTTTGCAAGCATTAGAGAAGATGAATGTTTCCTGGTTCGTTAGCATAAGCCTTGGTTTCAATTGTTATTGTGAGTTGCCTACATGTACATCATTCTACCTACTCAGGGAAAGTGAGAGCAGGATTTCAGTAAGTAGCCATTTGCTGGATTAGTTACATTGGAAGCTCCACTTCACATTACTGTACATATTTCATCAGTAGGCAGGTGGTTGTCATCATGATTTGAAGCCCTCAAATCTCGATGGTTTGCTACCATTAAAAAGCTTAGTAAGTACTTGTTTCAATTAAGTAAGTCTTGAGTCAATTTTAAGTTAGTTCCAATAATTTCAAGTTAGTTTTAGAGTTAATTTGTGTCATCAAGTCATCAATTTTGAGTCATGTATTTCAGTTTGAGTTTTTTACTCCATGCCCAATCGATAAGGCTACTAGGTCTACGGTGTTCTTGGCACCTCCAAGGAGATACCATCCCCAATGGAGCCAATGTTAGAGTCAGTCTTTGCAGCCTTTCACCAATGATCAAACATGTTCTTACAACATGGTTTTAGGTTTTCAAAGTCAAATTTTGTCATTTCAGTGAGTCTTCAAGTAAAATTTGGTCACCCGGTATTAGGTCTAGGATTTGTTTTTACTCCTTTCAAATTTTTCCAAGTGTCGGTCCATGTCACCATTCGACTGAGTGTACCATCATTCAAAAATTTGTCATCATCATTTCAGGTTCCAATGGGGTACTTTACACCTTGTTGTGCTTCAGTTGTGCTCAGGTAAGGCTCCTTTCCCTCTCCTAGGGTTTTTCTTTCTGAGCAAGAAAAAATGAATTTGGAAAAAGTGAGAGAGGGTTTTTTCCAAAATAGGCTAAGGAAGAAAAAACTCCTTCACTTTTTACACAAGTGTCATGGTTTTAGAGAAATGTCAAAAATACAATTGCCTCAGGAGGGTTGCTACACCTCTAGAGTGACCTTGGTAAAATCACGGTTTCTCCTACATAGAATGACCAAATGACTTTCTTAATGAGTCAACTGATAACTAGACAAAGAGATCTTTCCAATGAACTATCATGAGATCAATTTGGAGTTGAGGAAGATCTTCAAAAGTTGATTGCAACAACACTCCTCATTTAGGCAACCTCATTCTGCACATTTTGAACAGTCTTGGGAGATTGGAATTTTGATAATGAAAATGAACTCCAAATTGGAAAATTCAAGATTTTCTAGAAATTAGACTTGATATGCTTTCCAACGAGATTTCACATGCCCAATTTAGACACTAGTAAGGCCTCCAAAAGTGGTCTAGAAAAGGTGTTATGCACGAAAATCAGCGCTACACATA
The DNA here is from genome assembly GCA_000404065.3 of Pinus taeda. NCBI lineage: Eukaryota > Viridiplantae > Streptophyta > Pinopsida > Pinales > Pinaceae > Pinus > Pinus taeda. The sequence goes on along the minus strand of APFE030838067.1, from coordinate 6,846 downwards.
GAAGTGGCACTATGCACCTGGGTTTTTTCTCTTGTGTTATTTTGAATTGGAACTATGCACCTGGGAAGTGCATTATGCACCTGGAATTTGAGCTAAAAATTGCTACAAATTTCATCAAATTGCTTCAAAACCCCTCAAATTCCTCCATTGCAAGTAAGTAACATCAGTATCCTTGCTAAAAAGAATTATTGCATCACTTTTGGGTTGGGTTTCCTCTCAAAAACATCAAACCCTAATTGTCACTAAATTCTCATATATTGTAAAAATACACTCATTATTGTTGTTCCATATCATTTTTTACTACTTCCCTAAACCCCACCCTCTAATTCCCTACACATCATTCTCTAAACATTTCCCTAATTCCCAAACCCTATACCCATACATCCTAAACCCTATACATATATCCCAAACCCTACATACATCCTAAACCCTACATATACCCTAAACGATATACTATTCACTAACCCTAATTACTCCCTACATCCCTTTCCCATTCTTGGTCACCCTCACCTATTTTCCTATTTAAATCTCTTCATACTCATCTTCCCTTCATCCACCAATCCACCACTCTTCATTCACCACAAAAAGGAACAGTTGCACACAAAGAGGAATAGTTGTACATAAAAAGGAATAGCTGTACACAAAGTGGAACAATTGTATAATAATGGAGAGGGACAATGAGTATGAAATGGAGGAAGAGATACATAGTGACAGTTCCAAAGAGAGAGACACTCAGGGCAGAAGGCCTCATAAAGGAGGAAAACATATCAGAGAGGAGCCCACTAGTTTGACAGAGCTGCAAGCCTGCCCATTTTCCTTTTCTTATTTCAGACATTATTCATGTTTTAGTTTTTGTGAAATGGTGGAAAGGGTAAAATCTCATCATGAATTAGCAAGGTTGTTTTTGACACACTTGGAGGACAACAATGAGGTAAAACTTGCTGGAGTCACATTCACTTTGTCACCAGTTGACATTACAGACGGTACAGGTATTCCAAATGTGGGTGAAAAGTGGAACAAGGGTCAGTACATTGACAGGGAGTACTATGAGCCCTAAATTAAGGCTAAATATCATTAAAAACTTAGCAGAGTATTTCTCTTTAAATTCTTGGAGGACAGGTTTGCTCCATTAATGAAGATCATCATCAAGTACTTTACTTGTGAAGGTAGGTTCTCCAGACTGTATGCCTACAACATTGGATTACTGATGCATTTCACTAGGGTGAGAATGATGAATATCCCATACTTCATATACAGAAACATGGAGAAGATGGCATTTATTGTAAAGAAGAAATCATACCCCCAGCAACTAACCAGCATCTACCACTTCTGTGTGATTAAAATCATTGTTTTGCACACGCAGAACCTACTTAACATACCATGGGAAACCTTTATTTCTCATGAAATGTTTAAAGGCCCTCAAGTCTTTTCATCTATGCCACAAGAAGAAGGTGGACCTTTGAGACAACAAAAGTTCCAAGAGACTGAAACTGTGGGAGTGCGAGTGTTTGTGACATATGAGAGAGGCACTAGGAAACTTTTTGCAGCTGCCAGGCGAGTATTATCTCCACAAGGTGTGGAAGGAGTCTCGCCTTCATCTATAGGCCATAGGAAAATGCTATCTCCACAAGGAGTGAAAGGAAATTTGCCTTCATCTTCAGCTAAACAGTTATAGGTTGGGTAGCAACACAAGGGCAAAGGTAAAAGCAAGAAAAATATGCATGAGAATGATCTTAGTGATGGGTAAGAGAGAGTTACCTTGTTGATCATGAAGAGGCACAAGCAGTTGATGTCATTGATTTGGAAACTCAAGGTACAAAAATTACTAAAGACATGATCATCAAGGAGCAAGAGGCTCAGATTCAAACCTTGTCAGTCAATTTAGAGAGGGCAAAGTGGGTCATCAATTATCTGGAGCAAGAAAACAAACAATTGATAAACAAGCAAGTGCTTGTGGAGCTACAAATGATAAAGGAAGGCAGAGACAAGATCAAGGAGGCCAATGTTCCATTAACCCCTATTGAACAAGAAATTTAGAATGATAGGGAAACATGGCTTGAGAGGGTCAATATACACCATGAGGGGCTGCTTGAGAATGCTAATAGAGACAAGAAGATGCTTCGCTATATGGCATATCACTATATGAATCGGAACAAAATATGCAATATAAGGATAGGGAAGCTTAAGGCAAGGTTGAGGAAGGCCTTAAGGAGCAAAAAGGAGCATGACAAGCTAAAAATATTGGTTGAGGCCTCACTAGCATATCAAAGGAATTTCGAATTGACACAACAAATTGAAAAATATGAGAATCAATATTTGACAAAACGAATGTTGGCAGAGGCCTAGAAGAGCATATGGCATAACATCAATTCCAATATTACAGAATTGTGGCCATCATTTCAAATTATTTTTTAGCAGAAGGAGCCAGTACAAAGAGCCAAAGCAGTGATTGAGCAAACTAAAGCTGAGATTGAGCACATACTAGGGGAAGCACATAGAATTATTAAGATGTTGAACTCCAAAACTATAAATGAGTTAGAATAAGTCTAGATACAAGACATACCATGCACAATTATGGAAGTGAAGATAGTTCTAACAAAGAAGAACCTCATGATACAACTGGAGAATAAATGCAAAGAGCTCGAGTTACAGGTGAAAATATTTAATAGAAAATTTAATGTATTGTAGGAAAAGGAACTTCTAGCACTGAAATCCTCTAATGGAAAATTGATTCAATTAGAGAAATATCAAGACCAGTTATGCAACATAGTTGCATAATCTTCCAAATTCACCAAGGCCACAATAAAAATAACAAGAGAATCTTTCCTAGAAGGACTACAACATGAACTCTACATTTAGCATGAGGTACACCATCTATTTCTCAATAAGTCAACTTTTCAGACATATACACGCAAATGAGAAATTTTGGAGCATGGTAAATTTGTCCTTTCTTAGTGAAGCGTGGTGGCATAAATTTTTGGAGCTTGTTGAATAAGGGCAAACAGGAATCCTACAAATTGGGGAGCAGACAAATGAAAGAAGCACACAAGTAGCTATAGTCCACAATAATTATCCTCAAAGTCTAAACAAAACATCATAAATAGTCTATATTTCCTATTACATAGTTCTATTTTTGAAATATTTACATGTTTTAAGTAGATATTATTTTGTAATAAATTTTATTTTGAATTCATAATTAGTTCGAGACAAAATATATAAATGTTTTTTAAGAAGATTTCGAAATGGTTGGATTATGCAAGAAGAAAATATTTTCCGTGATTGTAAGCAGTGAAATATATTTTGAGGTAATCTATTCAATAATACAAAGGTAGTTTGGTTTCAGGATTCTTGTGTCAAGTAAATGGTGATGTTTCCCTCTTTGTAAATTTTCTTTTCTTTCAAGTTTCACATGAATGTTCCCTCCTAAATTACTTACAAGAAGATTAAGAGCCGCATTTACTTGTAGTGCTTTTCTCTAGCTTATTAAGAAATATTTTTTTTTTCTTTCTGATATTAAGTATAGAATTCATATGTGTATGCTCTATATTTAATTGATCCTAATTCTTATTCATCTCATCCACACTACCACAACTCTACAAGAACTAAGAGTTTTCCTACCTCGCCCTATTTTATCTCCTCTATTTATTTTAATTGATTATTGAAGACTTTATGACTCCATGCCCAATGGAATTTTCTTCCATTTTACAAAAAAAACTTAAAAAAAAATGTATCTTGACCTTTCATACCTACCCTTAAAAAAATAAAATAAATAAGATTAAAAATCATACAGAGAGAGCCCTCTCTGAAGCTGGAAGGGTTAAATCCCAACTTTAAAAATGGTTTGTGGTTACCTCTGCAATTTCCTTTTTTACCTCATAAAACTATGGAGTGCTAACATTTTGACGACCATACTAGGAATCCTTCCCTCGTAAACTTTGATTTCAAAAGAGAAAACCTATTTCCTGTGGGTGAGAGTGAGTTAGGAAACCTTTTAGGCTGAAATCTTCACCTAAAATTTGTGTTTTTACCTAGCTGTGATAAGTTCCTTCAGAACTTTGGCTCCTAAAAATATTTATACAAGATCAAATTTAGATCCTGATCCTACCAAAGTTGTGAATGATCTTGAGAAACTGATTAAGAAAAATAACCTTCAATAAAGTCAAGCAAGCAATAGCCATCTACTCAAGTCTCTCTCACTCCTTGAAGCCTTTCAAACACTTGAGGATATTAATTTTGATTTGTCCTTTGAGCTTAGGCTTTTTAGAACCAAGTAAGTATGTTTTGTTCTAGAAACAGTCTTTGATGAATCCACTTTAAAACCATACAATTCAACAAAATTCCTAGTTGTTCAGATTCTGATAGAGACATTGCATATCAGTTTGAAAATCTTGAAGATATGGCAACTCGGTTGAATCAAGCTTCTCAAGAACCATCCATAGTTCAACAGACTATCATTTCTCCTTCTATTCCATCATTGACCTCACCTGTGATTCCTTCCTTTTCTATTGTCCCCATTACATCTCTCATTCAAACTTCTTATATAGCAAATCAACAAATCAGAGTCCCACTATCTTTGCCACTTCTAACATCAAGTACAACTACAACTTCATCTTCCTCTCATTTTCCAATCATGACAACCCATTATGCCCCTTTGATTTTACAACAACCATTAAATGCTATGCCACTTAATTATTCACAATGTATACCCCAATTCAATTGTATTGTGCCCACTACAACTAAACAACACATTGATAAGATGAATGATTTTGCATAATTAGAAGAGGTTGATGATGATGATATTTGAATAAGGTTGTTTTCTCAAAGTTTTACTGGTGAAGTAAGAAATGGTATAGGAAATTAGCAACAGGAAACATTGCCAATTTACAACAATTTCAACAAGTTTTTCTTTCTCTTTGGGAGGTTCAAAAGAATCCACTTCAATTGGAAAATATGGATATCCAGGAATAAGGCAATTTTCAGAATGTCTTAGATCCCAGCAGGGAATATAGCCATGATAGCCATCTCGGCCTGTATGGAGCTACATAAACCGGTTAATGATCCTTCTTTAGATCGACTAGAATATGCTTGGATAGCCCCATGGGAGGTCCCCCATGACCCCCCAGGATTTGGAGCGTACACCTTATGTTCGGGCAAATTGGATCCCGAGGCTATCCTTGAATGAAGAGGTGGAATGGCTAAAAACCACAAATAAGTGGACCCTTCAATTTGGTGGTGTGTCAAAAGGAATTCTTGGGGTGGAAGGAGGGGGATGGATTCTCATTAATCTTGAAAGGAATCATTGAATTTAGTTATGCTTTGGGGCTAGGCCGGAAGACTAATAACCAAGTTGAATCTTATGGAATGCTCCTGGAACTAATCTTGGAACAAAGAAATGGGATAAATAATATTGAGGTGTTAGGAGACTCCATGATCGTTATAAGGCATATGATTAACACTTAAAAGGCTAAGATATCTAACTTGAGACAAATCATTATGAGAGCCCATAACTTGATCCCTTCTTTTGGCTCAGTGACCTTTTATCATGTCTTGGGGAGAAATAATCAAATGCTAATAAACAAGCCAATAAGTCAAACCATCTGGAGGAGGAAAAATGTGTAGTAAATGATGTCATTCTTGACAAAATTTGCTTAAGAAAATCAAGAGAGATATATGTAGGTCAGAAATAAAGCCTCAATGGATAGATACGGAAGTGGAAAATTTACATCTAACATAACATAATGATATGAAGCCCCCCACTTCTCCCCCTATCTCTCTCCTAGCATCTTCCTCCCCCTCCCCTTCCTATCACTTCTGCCATCCCCCCCACCTCCCCTCCCCTTTCTCCCATTCTCCCTCCCCTTCCTCCTTCCTTGTGGCCCCTCCCCTTTCTAACCTCCACCTCTATGTTACAAGCTCCAACTTGGGTTCCTCCTCCCCTTGTCACATCACCCTCTGCAAGCTCCTACGAGCCATGCAAACTTGTGGCAAGCCGGAAATCAAGACTTGTTCAAAATGTGGCATCCTATCGAAATTTTGTACCACACCTGTTTCAAGATTAAGTCACATCACGTGGCCTCGCCGTTTCTACTGTGGTTCTTGGAGAATTAGGTTGCACATCACGTTAGGAATTTACAGGGATTTAAGTTTTACGGAGCAAAATTTAATTCAAGACCATAGTGAAGTCAGGCTCATTCATGAGAGAATTATGGGAATGACTGATAGAGATCAAGAGATTAGTGGGAAATTAATGGAGGATGTAATTATGATGGATTACTCATGGGATCTTAATTGCATAAATCTCCTCACTCATCTCTACATCACCTCTCAGTCAGGTAGGACGTTTAAAGTGCAAACTGGTATGTGGATTTTATATGTTTTCATGTATGAGAGTGGGACGATGTCCTTTGCGAAAGATGGTGAATAGGGACGAGGCTGCTATGTATCAACTTCTATGTCACATAGGCTATGAATTATGTTGTGAAGAGTCAAAATAAGGTTAGGAAGGTATGTCTATTTGAGGTTTTGAAGGAAAATAAAGAAATTCTGAGTATAATTGGAAGGTTGTGGGTGATGGCCTTGGGTTGTCATGAGTGTTTGCAGTCACATTGTATTTGGGACATCAGGTGTGTTAATAATTCTCTCTGGAAGAGGGAGGAAAATGGAGTCGAGGTGAGGTTGGGTAGTGCATACTTGCTGAGGATCAAGGTAGTCTGTTGTGGGTGAGAGAGGGTGTCTGGCTGTGGGAGATCGTGGAAACAAGTGCCAATTTATGGAGCTTGATAAAAAGTGAGGTTTTGGAAGCTAGCATGTAGGGTTTTGAAGACATTTCTTTTTCGGGAATGTGGG
>APFE030838065.1:5175-18010 GCA_000404065.3 Pinus taeda | reverse complement strand
AGCACACCACCTCACCCTGAATCATCATAAGAGGAAATAAAACATCGTTCCCAAGTATTCATGCATTTCACCTCCTCGAAACTCCCTCAATCATGTGGCTCTCATAAACCAAGTCACCCAGCAGAAGCAAAGATCCATCATTCACTGCACATGAATTCCTACAGGATACACAAAGACTGTCTACCGGATTGGCAAAGAAGAGTTTAGAAGGGATATCACGAGAATTGGCCAGTGCAACCAGTCTAAAGAGGTAGGCTCTAAAATTACATTCCTCTTTGCAAATAAATGAACCAGGGATACCCTAAATTTGAGTGAATTTAGCAACCGTGTGAAGGGAATTAAATACACAGTCAACTCTCTTTTGCTCCTTCATTTGAAAAATGTTTCAACCTTCTCATTTTTTCCTCAAGCCTCACCAGCAAGATCATAGGAGGGTTTAATAGGAGAGAGCCCACAAACACTGTGAGGATCCAACAACACCCCCAAGTGCTTGAAATCTTCACAAGACATACCTGGATCGGGTTATTCGAAAAATTCAGAGGGTATGATGATGAGGTGGCTCAAGAATTTGCTCTCTCCCTCACTCCACACAACAAAATCCATGCCACTGTTGTAATAAGGGGCCTCACTATAGATCTCAACCTAGAGCTCATCAGCAAGGTCACCACACTTCCCCTAGGAATCCCATGGAGAAAATAAGACAAAGGAGACAACCAAGCGGCAAAAATAAAATTCTCTTTAGAAGGTGAAGAACCCACTGAGGACAAAAATGGAGTAAGGAGGGAAAGTCTGCCATACCCATGGAGTGAGGTAGGCTACCAACTAATCAAATACATCTCATGTGAGGGTAGATATAGTGTTGTCTATGGCTATCATTTCAGGATCCTTGAAGAATTAAGATTTAGAGTATAAACACCCCCTCACCAAAGGCTCAACATACTATATTTCTTGTTTCAATCACTCATAGACTCAAGCATCAAAGTGAAGGAGGGAAATTCCAAACAATTAGCACACCATGGGTTGATTAGGATCCTCATTGAAGATGGCCTCCAAAACCTCAGAACCCCTATAACATGGTCAGCTTTCAGAGACATGTCAGCAGAGGATGACATCAAAGCTCTCACTTATGATGTTAGTCCCATTGTCAGTGAAGAGGAAGTAAAACAGGAAGAGGAAGATATAGAGCAAGATAAGGATGATATGGATGAGGAAGGAGCTGACACAGAGGAACATGATGAAAATGAAGAAGAAGAGGGAGAAGAGAAGGAGGATGATGAAGAAACAGAGGAGGAAATTAAAGAGGAAACAGATAGAGATGATGAAGATCTACAAGAAGAAGAAGACAAGAAAGACAAAGAGGAAGAAGGAAGACCTAGGGTGTCTCCAGAGGCCACTGAGAGAGAGGCAGCAGCTGCCCTCACTGCTCTCAGCACCCCAATCAAGCAAAAAGGAAAAAGGCAAAGGCAGACCCCACTATATTTCAGGACAAGAAAGAGCACAAGAATAAGACAAGGGAAGCCACAAACATCAACCAAAATTCCTATTGAGATTGAAGATTCCCCTACACAAAAAGACAAAATGCCTTCCCCTAAGTCCCCTATCACCTATGTAAGGAGGCTTACTACTAGATCAACTTCCTCAAAGGGTAAGGCAATCCTACAGGATCCACAGCAAAATCTACATGAGGCAAAAGCGGTCCTACAGGATACTCTGTTGAATCTGCAGGAGGCACAAAAATTGGAAAGAAAGGTAGGGGAGTAGCAAGAAGCTAAAGAGGACCCAGAGACAAAGGAACCCAGCCCCCAACCTAACTTGGACTCCTATTATTAGTTTATTGAAGGAGGCAGGGTCATACCTCAAAGATTTTCCATCCCACTGTTCTTCGAGCTTGAGAAGGAGAGGGCTAGAACTCACCGATGGATGCAAATCACCAAATCAAAGGGGGTGGAAGACGTTGGGCACATGGAGGAACAACTCAAAGAAATGGGCAGAGAGCTAGGTGGCTTAAGGGACAAAGAAGCTATAATGAGAAGTCAACTAGAGACAGAAAATGCATGGCTGAGGGTAACAACGACAGGAAAGAAAGAACCAACTAGCACGTATGGCTAGCCTCTCCTTGGAGGCAATCCAGTGTAGGATGTCAGCCAAATCCTATGCTCTCTACCTCAAAGAACAACCACTGCAGTTTCATATTAAGACACTAGCACAGAATGCCATTTCAGGACTACAAGCAGTTTATTGATCTTTGTGATCAAAGTACACTAGAGGATAGGGCCAAAATGGCTGACTTTTATTTGCACAACATGGCCCTCACAGACATAAATGTTTGGGACCCCAATGCCAAGCAAGGAGATCTACAATTAATGGCTTTGGCATCATGGATGAACCATGAGGAGTCAAAAGCTGCAGAGATGAAAAGGATATTGGCAAGAGAGCAATCTGAACCTCTTTTGATCAGAGCTGAACAAGCAAATCCCATGGCCCTCATCAGTACCCATAATTTGATTGCAAATGATCCTTAGTTGGCACCTAGATATCTTGCTGCCCAAGAGCAAGCAATTTCACATTTTGAGGACATGTTTAGGCTACTAGGATATGATAGTATAAATGCTTGCCTAAGGAGATGGAAGATACTGCCATACAGCTTAAAAATAAGAGAATATCACACCCCTCAAAGGTTGAGAGAGGCACTCAACAGGACACCTATGTATAAGCAATCTATGCAAAGGTTGAAGGTCAATTGAATAGGCCTACAAATCAGCCCTCCGCTACTCTTGGGGATGCTAGAAGGGAGAAAAGAAGAAGAAAAAAAGAGGCGGTGGGCAGAGGTAGAAAAAAAGCAGGCTTCTATGAACAAGAAGAGGAGACCACACCAGAGTCATGGGATGTCAGAGAGGCTACCAAAGCCATGAAGGATATGGATATTGACTAGGTTGCTCAGAGGATGAGCAACACTTTTAGTAGGGGGGGATGATGAGCCTCATCATTGGGTAATTATATGGGCCTTAGTTCACCTCCTAGCTTAGTCAAACCAACTATTCTCATAACTTATTGCATACTTTTTATTATATTTTGTTTATGAGATGAGTTAGAGTTGGATATTTTGTTTTGTGGTCTAATGTGCATTTAATGCAGGATTAAAGGATAAAAGCAAGGAATTTTGGCAAATACCAAGGTCAAAACTCAAATGGGACAAGGGAGAGGGATTATAGGAGGTAAATCCACCTCATTTACTACCCCTCCATTCGAGTATTCCTCCATCAGCTTAGAGTGCAAATAGCCAAATCATGAGGACTAGAAGGCAGCCGAGCAAGTGAAAGACAAAGCACCAGTTTATCTTGAGTTTGGGAGCCGAGCCTCCCTAATTTTAGGGAAGTCATTGGAGACTTCAGATGTATAAGTAGAGAGGCCTAGGACCTCAGTAGGATTCAGATTTTTATTGTAAAACACTACTCTATTTTCGAGTTGCAAGACTTGTGACAGTGTTTTGATGTAATCTGTTGTTTTGGTAATAAGAATGAGTTTTGTTTTGAGCCAGCATTGAGTTAACTCAGAGGGTTGAAGCTCTTGGGTTAGGGCCCAACCCTAACAGCCAAGGCTCCTCTTTATTGTACATGTATGCTAATGTAACTTCATAGCTTAATTGTTCATTTGCTTAGTAGATGCATTTCCATTATAGCAGTGTAGATTAGAATGGTTGTGTGATAGTTTGCTTCCATTTGTGCCTTCTTTCAACTAGCAGGCTAGCAACGAGAAAAAGGATCACCACAAGGTTGTCAGTAGGTGTCTCGGCCTCACTTCCTCCCTCTGGGACCATGACTTGAGGAAGGGACCCTTCAGCAGCCCCAAAAACACAAATTTCCAGTTCTTGTATGAGATTTGGAGTTTGTTGTCCTTGATTCAGTATTTGGTTCATGTTGCAAGGCAGATTTCATTGTCATTTTCTTTTCCATCTCCATTTCTGCAATAAGATATCACTCATGCTTTCATTCCCTTCAACAAATTTCTTCATGCATAATATAAGAAATTGATTCATGCTTTTCTAGTTTATGAAAATGTATCTTGTTGCATAGTTCTTGGAAGACACACATGTTTTAAGCAGCGCAGGTACTTCAGGAGGAGACCAAGACTTCATTACGAGCAGCTACCTTCCACTTCATCCACCTTAGTCATTCCTTGTTTCACCATCACCCTCACTAGTTTTTCATCATTTTTAATTGAAATTCCCCTAGATACATTGAGCGAATAGCCATCTCTTATCTTGGATATTGACTCTTGAGTGCTCCTAGACCTTCTAACACTCCATTCCACCCATCACACGCCTTTCCCAAGCTTCCCAACACCTCACAATTAGCTCTCGGTTGTATCTTGTAGATTTCCTATAATTCCTACAAGATCATCCTGTAGGTTTTCCTGCAATGGCCTATTTTGAGGCCGAATTGATGGGAAACCTATAGGAAGTCACAAAAAGCCTCCTAGGACCCCTCCACACCATCCAACCACTCCATAAACCTTCTAGCCATCCTCAAAAACCTTCCATTCACCTGTCGCATCCACAAGAACAATTAGTTTGCATACCTGATTTTGCCTTTATAAAACAAAAAAATGAAAATAGATTTAGTTTAGTTTCTTTGCTTGCACATTAGTATTGTTTGATTCTTTTTACTTCTGCAACTTAGATAGTAGCATTTGTTTAGTGTTGATTTAGCAATTCTGCTTAGCATAACTTCTTAAATGGTTAATTAGGGTGTGGTGTGGTTTAGCATTACATGTTAATTTTTTTCATTACTATAGTAGAGTAACTCTCTTAGAGTAGATTTTCCCTTCTTCCATCAAAGAATCAAGCTTCCTCAGACTCTATAGAAGTCTGGCTTGGAACCCCAGTGGTCTCTCGCCAACTGAACAGTGACAACAGGCAGAACCATCACTTTTACTTGTGCATACAACACTGTCACCTCCAAGTTTGTACAAACCTCGGGTTGATAAGTATAGCTGGTAACCCAAGAATTGCAGCATCCTTGCTGCAATACTGGCAGTCTTCACCTGGAATCCCGCCATTGTTAAGAATAGTGGTTTTGAACACATGCCATTCATGAGGGAGCTCTCCAAGGGCAATTAGAGTAAGCTCGCTATCAGCGATAGCTTCTCCAATCGAAAGAAGATCATTTTTTATCTCAGTAATCCTCATGAAGTAGGATTGAATGTATTCACCTCTTCCATTCTTTATATCCTTTAGCTTGTTTTTGAGAAACAGAATTTGGTTTGCATTGCTAGATTTGAACATGCCAACCAACTTGTCATATATCTCCTTTGATGTCTTCAAATCAAAGATGTAAGCAACTAAATGCTTATGAATAGAATCCCAGATGATCTTCTTTGCTTTGACTTCACCCTTCTTGTACTTTGTCTTAGCAACAATCGGTGCATTAGAAGGAGGTTCTAAAATCTTTCCCTGCACATAGTCCATAACATCTTGCTCTTCTAAAGTAAAATCAAGAGACATGTTCCATGCATGATAATCAAACTTATCATGAAGCTTGTCATCAGACTTGAAGTAGGATGTGGAGGCCATTGAATCTTGTCTTTGATGAAAGGATCTCTGTGATTGCTCTTTTCACTCTTGCTTGGGTTTTGTCTTCACCTCAGCTCTGATACCATGTTAATTTTAGATAACAATGGTATGTTATATGCTTAAGAGCATTTTTAATTCAACTTTCTTATTAGCTCAATATCAATATCCAAATTAGCAATCACATAAACATGACAATAAAATGCAAATAGAACATAAAAAATAATAGTAGAAGACAAGCCAAGACAAGAGAGCACAAGAAATGGCACCAACCAAGGAAAAACCCCAATGTGGGGAAACCCTTTGACCAATTATTCTTATTATTCTTCAAAAGTTCAGCAAAGAGAGAGAGTACAATATGCAATATTCACTTGCCCAATCACAGTGAAATCTGTCCCAACAAACAGCAGCTACAGAAAGCCCTAACCAAAAAAGTCAACCTTGGTCAACAGGGAAGAATTTGACCTCCAAAACAACTCGGTCAAACTTGGTCAACTTGGCCTTCAACAAAAAATCAAATCAGCCCAGGAACAGTCCGAAAATATCCAGTCAAAACTAGTCAGCAAAAGTCAACACTATAGTCAGACAATACGACCTGCCTCGTTTTCTATGCCCATAAACATGACCTGCCCAAACAGAGATAACCCTCACAAAACCGCAATCAAATAGGTCAACATTGGTCAAAAACTCTTCCTGCAACTTTGGTCAACACAAGAACAGAACTGCCCTTCTTCACATGTGTGGAGAGCTGCCTCATAAATCTATACCCAATCAATGAAGGAGAGAGAGATATGTGAGTGAGTGAAGTGTCTAAATGAGGAGGAGGCAGCTTGTATTCATATACAAACGTTGAGGATGAATAGAAGTGATTGTTGCGCTTCTGAGCCTACATTAGTTTGTTGGCCGACCTTACCAATTTGTCCATAAACAAAATAAATTCATAATTCCATTTGTACATGTCAAAATGAGATGATCTCTATATCAATCCTCCACCTCTCAGAGAGAGGAATCCAACAAAAATAGCAGCTGCCTCATATGAGTTGTCCAAAGTGAAGTTTGGCCCTAGTTGCCAAATTTAACAAACCTCCTATTTATAATTGTTATGTCCCTTTCGTTGTGGGTCCCTTAGCCAACTATTTCGACCACCTTCCCACACAATTTACTTTTCCTCCAAGGAATGCATATTCCATGAGGGGTGGCCCCAATATTCCACTAAGGTTGGAATTTTTTATTTCCCCTAAGCCCCATGTACCCAAAATGTCTCCAATACCCAGATTACAAAATTGTGCTAGGCTTAGCACTTCCCTAACAAACTTTGTTAATCCTATTAAATGAAAAATCAAAATTGGGGATATTATAATCCTCGCCACCAAAGATTGCTTGTCCTTAAGCAATTCCTGAACAAGCATCCTCTCTAGCTGTTGATCCCCACTATCACTGCAACATGTGCCAGGGTCCCAGATGCGCCACTGAATCGCCCCTGACCTCCATAATGTGTTGACATCAAAGAATTCCTCAAAACAAGGATCTCAAGCCATCTTCTCCAACATGAAGTTCCCTTTACTCCATTCACTATCATGCCCGGTATAGGTACCAGAAGCCCTCTACATACCATAAATGAGTAAGGGATCATGATAATGTGGCACTATGCCCAACTCCTCGTGAAGCTTCCCTACCACGTGGCCCATCCCTTGCACCCCAAGATTAAACTCGCAAAGGTACCACCCAATCCCTACAGAGATAGCGTCTTCCTCCAATAAGCTTCACCTGATATCATCCTGTTGACCAACCTGCGATGCTAATGAAGTCGCCCACTTCATCAATGACTCACTAAAGCCCAATGGAAGATCTTCATGATCTCCCCTTGTAGTAGCCAGCTCATCCCTAAAGGTTATTGAGTTGTGAAGAGTTGTAATGCTCGGGTCCCCTGCTAATCTCAGAGAGGTGCCACCATGTTGAGGTTGCGCTACTCTGACTATGACATACTCCCCATCATGCGCGGACAGTATCCTCCTCTCCTAGGGCCTAGTGGCGAATAATTTGTAAAGGTCAAGCTCATCTTTCCCGGGCATCTCCATGATGTCAATGTCTACCCCTCCAATGCCAATCTCAGCCCTAAGCAACAATAAGATAAGTCTGCCTCGCCATGCAGTGGAGGTCTTAGTGATCCCCCATGTGTCAAAGCCAAGGTGAACTAGATCACCCTCTGCCATGACCCTGCTCATCACAAAGTGGAGTGATCCACCTACCAACTGGATCCCCCCACCATATCGGGAGCTCAGAAATCCCACTCCTTAAGGAATGTCGTTGCATAGCACTGCTACCTGCTAGAACCCATTTGACCCTCATCTCTTACTCTTGTATGTATCCCATGGGTGGACACGAAGTATCTAGAGTCTATCCCACACATGCCAACCTTCCTTACTCTTGCCAAACCACAGAGTGAAATCTGCTATCCCAACTCCTGATGATACACCTGGACATTGCTCGGAGTATGGGTACCCTCTTGTAGACAAAGTCTACCATCCACCATCCCTCAAGCTCCTGTGACACCTCAAACTGTCTCGCCAAAAGTGCATCATGCAGTGCCCTCATAATTGACTACCCATGTGTGAGCCCGGGAGTGGAACCTATGCTACCTCGGCAATAAGCCATGTTGTCCCTAAGCCTGTACCTATTAGCTCGTGCCTCCACCAAACATTTCAAATGGAGAGTCCCCTTCCCACGCATGACACGTGGTGTCATCTCCAACTGCCTAGGGTGGTCCCCCATGTCATGTCGCCTGAACAAAGAGCATCAAGGAACAGCAACCGAACACCATGTGATCGTAAGCAACACTAGAGAGTGATGCGTGGGTAGGTTCCCAAGGGTATGATCAAGACTCTGCAGGGTTACTGAAGAATAACCTTATGGATGCCCCTCTCTGCCTCGAATCTACTGATAAACTAGTCGAAGACATGTCTCCGTTGAACATGGCATCCTTAGGGGCTCAACCACATCCATAGAAAATTTTAGGGGCGAATGTTCGCCCTTTGGCGAAATTAAGGGGTTTTAAATTTTTAGTGGGCGAATATTTTGTATCATAGTACATTTTTTCAAATCACCTCAAATAGCCCACCTTTTATTAAGGGAGAGGGTAAAAAAGGTAAATTTAGCCCTTGAAATTAGGAGTTAAAACCTTCCATTCACCCATTTTCAGGAATAGGTTTTATTTAAGTGAATCCATTTGCCCATTTTCAAGAATAGGTTTTATTTAAGTGAATCCTATGGGCCAAATACCATATTTATAAAAGAGCCAAATACCATATTTATAAAAGAGGTATGGTGAATTAATAAAAATATAAATAAATGAAAAGTATGGTAAATAAATAAAACATTTTTTATATTTACTCCATAAGTCACCTTATATACATGCAAGAGGTGTAAACAAATAAAAATATAATTAAAGTGGAGATATGGTAAATAAATAAAACGTCCTTTTATACTTACTCAAAAGGTATGGTAAATCAATAAAAATATAAATAAACTAGACGTATGGTAAATAAATAAAACCTCTTTTTATATTTAGTCCATAACCCTCGTTCTATTTATGTAGGCTCAGAAAGAGGTTTTATTTAAGTTAATCCTATGGGCCAAATACCATATTTGTAAAAGAGGTATGGTAAATTAATAAAAATACAAATAAATGAGAGGTATAGTAAACAGATAAAACATTTTTTTATATTTACTCCATAAGTCACTCAAAAATGCGCTATATTTAGGTAAAACCTATGGGAAAAATAATATGGGACAAATACCATGGACTAGATTGTTATTAATACCATGCAAAAAAAAAACATTATTAACCCTAATATTAGTATTAATAAAAATAAAAATGGCACATGGTATTCACCCATGGTATTCACAAAAATGGCACATGGTATTAACCCATGGTATTCACCTGGAATGTAGCCTATTTAAATGGGGAAATTAAACCAGCATAGATCCATCTTTACTCTAGATCTACTAACCCCCGAGAGGTATCAAATATCGTGATATGCAAACTAGCATAGAGTGAAAAAATATTTGATCCCTCTCAGGGCTAGATCAAGAGTAAAAATGGATGTTCTAATTTAATGTATGTTAAACATTTTAGCTTGGTTAAAATAAAAATCAACTATTAATTTTATTAATTTTTATAAATTAATAATAGTAATTTTTAAGCTCCAGGTTTATGATAACTCAGGGTAATACCAAGATCTTACAAGATTTTATAATTGAGTAAAATATTCGCCCTGACTAGTGAGAGATTCGCCAAAAAATTATATATACATATTATATTATTGATAAAATCGCCTTCCATTTTTCCTATATACCATGAAGATTCGCCCATTTATTATACTTATAAATTTAAGGGGTGTTCTTAAAATTTTCCCTGACCACATCCTCATCGATCTAGATGACTTGCACCTAACAGCACACCTAATGTTCTTTTCCACAAGTCTCATTGAAGGCAACGCTCCAAGGGGCCATTGTGCCACACCATATGCCACTGCATAGCACCAAGTACCACCACACTCCTCGGCATGCCACTGTACGCTGCAGTCTGTCCCTGTACACCACAGGATACCTGCAGCTACTGCTATACCATCTTGCACCGTCCCATGCCCTGTCTGTCTCAAGGTACTGGTTACGCCCCGCGTGTACTCAATACGATGTAAGACACTCATACTCCACAATGAAATCCAACACACTACGACACACCACCATGCACCCCCATGCCCACCTATAGACCACTTTTCAATGTTAGATGTTCCCACACATCCTTGGATGTGATGGCCCAGATCTGTGTCCCTATGTGTCGACCCACACTCGATCAATATTGTTGACCACTACGTGTCAACTACCCATAGCAGTACACCCCATTTTTTGCAAAAGGGATAGCACCTGATCGATGTGTTCCTGCCATCCAACTATCATCATCAGCCTAAGGATTATCTTATAATGTAAACCCAATCTGCATCTGTATAATGTAAATAATCTCTGCAGATCTATGTCGTGTATGTAATCACCAAAGTAAACCTAGTTTTCTAGTAACGATCTACATTCCAGGAGGTTTTTTGTCTCACTGATCCATTCTCGAATGGTCGGTAGAGTTTTCCTTCAGCCTAGCCCAAAACCGAAATGGAGTTCGTCACTGGAATCTTAGGGAAGTCCTAGTGTTTTAGATCGAATCTATGTCAAAGTGATTTGGGAATATTCCTAACTATTTGGTTAGGTTATTTTATTACAAATTGCTTGATTTGCTAGATTTTATTTGTGTCGCAGAGCTGGGTAGTCTGTGAGGATCTTGGTCAAATGGGTTTTCCCACTTGAGATGTAAAAAATGTAAAAAATCATGATGTAAAGTGTCTTGAGGGTTAAAAAAATAATTTATCCCCTCATAGGTCCTAGGTCCTAGGTAAATTTTTAAATTTTCTAGAGGTGAAATTCGTGGATCCTTTAAAAAATTAAATCTTAACAGGTCCAGGACTAAGATTAATTGATTATTTTGCTAAATTTTATGTCTTAGGTCCTTGGGGTTAAGTCAAAGTCAAAGTTTTGAGGAAATAAATGCAAAATTTTATTTTTTTAATTTATTAAAATGCATCTAACTGAAAATTTCGAAATTTCCTCAATATTTAAAAATTCGACGATGAGATTAAAAGAAATTTTGATCCTCACCAATGGTCGAGATCATTTTGACAAGGATCACTCGAACTAGCCGTTGGAGGATCTATCTTTAAATAGGAGGTCATTTTGTCAGTCAGATTCATCCAATCTTTTGATCGTGTACTAAGCGAAAAGCTCTCTTGTAATCTTTATTATGAGCAATAAATAAAGACTTTGGAGTTAATTTCTGCTGGTGTTACTCTTCATAGAAATGCTGTAAGATGCATTATTTTCATGCATATATCTCTTTTGGGCCATTGATATATCTTTCTGAAGAGCGATTTAAGTACAAATATCTTTTGTTTAGAGAAATTTTCGGCAAAATCACATAGTTAATTATTTGTCGACGCGTTTCGAACCAACTAGTGTGGTTCATCGTCAGGACAAGTTGAAGATCCAGATCCAGAGCAGTGAGTTAAATAGTCCAAGCAGAGACTCAAACGGCTAAAAAGTCTAACGGCTACTTTTCCACCCAAGGACCCCAGTGAAACTTCCTATAACTAATTTATTATTAAATTACTATTGTATTTATGGAGGCAGGTTAACCAGGGAAAAAATAAAACAAACCACCGGTTAATTTAATACACATAACCCATTTACCTATTTAAATTAATAATCCACTATATATAAATATATATATCAATATTTATTTAAATTATTATTCATTAAATATATACATATATATATGTATATTCTAATATTTTTTATTTTTAAACCTAATAATCCTTTTATTTAATGCTTATTAATTAAAATATTATATATTTATAAAAATAAAATTATTATTTAACCTATATTAAAATAGATCAGTGGTTAGTTAAACAAAACCACATTCATTAATCTATTTAAATTATTAATTCTAAATGAATATATATATGTAAATATATAATCATATTTATCAATACCTTAATATTCTAGTAGTATATTATTTAATACAATTTTTATTATTAGATAAATACAAATTTATATAAATTCATATTATTCGATTCTAGGGTATTATCTTTATTTATTATTATTATTATTATATTATTATTTATTTTTTTAATTAAATGAGAAAAAAATAAAAACCCTACAATCTCAGGAAAGATCAAATTATCTTTAATTGCCTGATTATAATAAGCTAGGTAATAAATAAAAAAAAACAGAGGAAGGATTACAACTCAAATATCATCATCGAAAATAAAGGGAAAAAGAGGGGAAAGCATCATACCAAAAGGACGATAAATAAAAAGGGGAACAAATAAAAGCAGGAAAATAAATTAACACCCAGGGGAACCAACCCTAAGGAAGGGAAACAAGAAAACTGAGGCCTTACCCAGAAGGGACCGCGGAGGCTAGGAAGACAGGGCTGGGACCCAGCAGCTGCTGATCTTCCATCCATCATCCCGATTAAGATTCTGAGGTCTTTTTTCAATTTCCAGGGCCTCTCTAAACTTGCGATGGTGAAACTGAGCGACTTTGGCAATGACTTGAGCCTCTTCGATACACACATGATGCATCGTCTTCTCAGCATGTTCAGCCAGGGCTGAGGATTTGGTCCTACCATGCTTCAAGTCAGCCGAATGGTAGGACCAAATC
>APFE030838060.1:0-14037 GCA_000404065.3 Pinus taeda | reverse complement strand
AATTGCATGCTCTCACAAAGACTTCAAGTTTTCTTTTCCTTAACTAATTAACTCATGGAGAATTAATTAATTAATATTCTAAACTGCTGGTAAGACCAAATTTGAATTTACTTCCTATAGATAGACCAAGGACTGCTATAAATAGGAAGGGACCCAGAAATGCTATTTTTAGCAATTTCACCTCTCACCCAAGGTGGCCAAAATGCTCATTAGCAAAACTGCTATTTTTAGCAATTTCTATTTTTACATTTCTTGTTGCACACTTTTCAACATAACTAATCCTCAGAAGCCTTTTTATCATCAAGGCCTCTATTTTATTCATTTTCCTTCATTTTTCCTTCAATTTTCCTCACATGCAATTTTGTGACCTTTCACCTTCATTTTATCCTATTTTCCATTATTTTTATAAATAAAATTCCAATTAATGCCTATTTTCTTTTTCCAATTTCCATATCCTTTGAGAAATCAAAGTGAACACCCACTAGGATGCTTTTCCCATCTTTTAGCTTGGAACATGTTTTCCATGACCTTGGCCCTTATATTTTTTTTACATGATTTTTTAACCGAGGTTGTTTTAGAACCCTCCCCCTTGAGGGAACACCATCCTCAAAGTTCTATGACACCTATAACCCAACAAGACCACTGAAAAAAAAATAAAAATAAATAAAATAATAAATTATAAATAAGTAAAAATTAAATAATAATTTAATAATAATATTATATATATATATATTATTTATATATATATATATTATATATATATATATATATTATATATATATAATATAATAAAAATTAAATAAAATATTAAATAATAAATAAATAAAATATTGGCCTTATGGAGCTTTATAACACAACTTGTTACAATATTTATAATGGTAATTACTGAAAACATGACAAACATGCCAATTACTGGAGCTTTATAACACAACTCATTGTGGTATTTAAAATAAAAACCACATATACTTATGCATATTTGCTTCAACTAGTAAATAATAATATTGTCTATGGAGATTTATAAATTTAGCTCGATACAATATTTACAATAATATACACATGTACATTTGATCAACCAACAAATAAAAGGATATAGTGCCTACATCGGAAACAAGGGAATCCAAAGGCTCACACCTCCACCCCCAAAAGTAGTACTAGGATTCATCTCCTTCCCAGGAAGTCTAGAATCCACTACTATGGTAAAACCTGCATCCAATATCCAGTGCTATGATCTTGTGCCACTTTTCCTCTTAGTGAACAATTATCGGCTCATTGTTTTAGGGCACACTCCCAATGTGTTTCTGATTTGATCTAGCAATGCTAATGAACAAAAAAAATGTATTCCCCGACATTCCCTTCTATACTACATAGTCCCTCAGGAAATACAATCACCCCATTCCATGCAGTCACACACCTTCCAAGTTCCACGGGCATCCCCTTCTCTGCTACAAAGTCCCTCGGGCCACCCCTCCCTTAGCAAGGTTTCCTCCCATCGAAAGGTCCAAAAACCAAGGCATATCACTACCTCAAAAACATCATACCAGTCATAGCATGCTCATGGAAATCAATGGAGATATTGGGTATCAGTGTCCCACAATGGCCTTGGTCCTGAATGCTTACCAGCATATTTCTTCTTGTTGCAATTTCTTTCACCATCATTGCTAACATTCTTGCAGTCGTTTCCAACCACCCAACTACACATTTTCATGCTTTCCTCTACTAAGTATATATTTTCCATTAGATTCAAAATAAATTGAAGTAAATTCACATCATACCTCATTGGTGGCCTGCCAACAAGTTACACTTGCAATATTGTTCACTTCCTATCACAACAAGTCAAATTGGTTATTTGATTAAATCATGATGAATAAACATATCACATTTGGTTATCTCAAAATGAAACCATCATAAATCACATGTAACCATCATAAATCAAATGCATAATTAAAACAAAAATAAAATATTGATACTTATCCTTCAAATAATTCTTTGCTTCTGCCTTTATTCTTTATCCTTTCCGTACCCACACTGGATCGGTTGCCACACTTGATAAGCACCCAATGCTTTCTCTTCTCATCAAGCACATATACATACACACAATGTACATGACAACAAACATACACATACATGGTGTACCACACAACACATACACCTACACCATGTATACAACATAATACATATATGTACACATAGTACAACACAATGTATACACACGTAACAATACCACGACTACACAATGTGCATACATAGTACCACATGTGCACAACAAAACATGTACCAAACTACACAATGCACATACTCAACACCACATGCACAACATGTACACAACATCACATGTACATGACACCACCTACACAGCATGTACACTGTTGGAAAAAGAAACTATGTTCGGTCTTCAATAATGTACTTGAGTCATTATGTAATGTACTTATCAAAAGAATAAAGAAAATAATTTTTACTATTGTAACAATGACTTATTAAAGCATGGGTTTCATGCTTGGGTCATCATCATATTAGTCAAAGTCCCCATTGTGGACTCTTAGGATTAATATTGAGTTTATAGAGTCATTATACATTCGAAGAGACCCTTCTTGGGTTTTCCAATAATGTAAAAGGTTTTATATCAAGCAAAATATGAATTATGTGTCCTCCACATCACGTCCGCCTAAGGAAGATCGATTCAACATAGTTACCCTCATTCAACCCACAAGAAGGCCATATAAATAAGGAAGTTGAAGTCATTTGGAAGCATCGCTCTCACAGGCAATACGATATCTTCTTGGAAGTGTTGGGGATGCGAAGTTTGTTGTCGAAAGGGAGAAAGAAGTGAGAGTTTGGAGTCTCTAGAGAAGAGGAAAATCAAAGTTTCTCTCTCTCTCTCTCTCTCTCTCTCTCTCTCTCTCTCTCTATTTCATGGTCTAGTTTAGGATATCAAAGTCCCCTAAGGTTTTGCTACTTCCAGAAGTTACATACTACTGGGATCTGCTTCATAGTTGAAGTTGCTAGAAGAGGTTGAAGATATTGGAGGTTGACATGGTGTGGAGGGAAAGCCTAGTATTGGTCTAGGGTGAAGAGTCTCAAATAGCTTCCAGGTTACCCTTCAATTTGCAAACAAAACATTTTCCTATATAAACGGCCGGATATGACTCTGACGAACTTCCTTCCTACGGTAAAGGAACGGGTAGATTGCCCCCATGTTTATCGGAGTCTACATTTACGAAAATAATTTGAACTGTGTCGTTCCCATTCTCTTCGGTGACTGTATCATCTTAAGATGGACCTTCTAAATACAAGACTAGGTCGACTGTCATCTCGACTTGATGACTTTGGTCCGGTGTGGACTCAGAGGGTTTATCTTCAATGATAGATGCTTCGACTGACCACAGAGGTGTGTCAGTTAGATTTTCAACTAGCGATGGACTCGGCAAGAGTTTCTTGTACCCAGGAGGAAGCCATAGCAGCGAAGCAGGACAGTTATCCAAGTCTATTTTCGCTTCGTCCAGGAAGGGACAATGGTGGATGGCATGATCGCCTTCACACAGTCTACAAGGAAATTTACATTTTCCTTTTTGCCCAGAGACTTCGTTTTCACTAGTTGACGGTGTACTCTCAACATGATCGTCAGAGGATGACGACACCGGATTGTGAAAATGAGGAGACCAGTCCCTTAAGATCTGAGGGATGCAAGGACAATCTCGATGATAGTGGTCTCCTTTGCAAATGACACATGGATATTTAGGTTTGGATGGTGCAATGTGTGGATTTTTGCTAGATGATGCATGGTTGCCCCTTTTTGCCTTTGGCTCCTTCTTCTTCTTCTCCTTCTCCTTCCCTTTCTTCTTCTTCTCAGTTACTTGGTTTTTAGCTTTACCAACTTCACCAAGCAAAGAGGAAGGAGTGGAGGGAGAAGAAAATGAAGCAAAAGGTTGGGGGTAGCTCTAGCATCATCTAGTTGTTGACTTGATTGTTCAGGAATCACAGTGCTTTGAATGACAGAGGTCGAGAAGAGCCATATTGGAAAGCTGATTGTCAGTCCTAGAAGGGACAATGTGGCCATATGAGGTGCACCAACATCTCCCTAAGAGGAGAAAGGACTAGGATTTCCCCCAAGGGGAAATACTTGGTTGGTGGACTCCATTTTCTCAACCTAAGACCAACGAGGGAATAGTGACATTATTCCGATTAAAATAAATTTTATGATGCTTTGACACGACTTGCTTTTCCAATTTTTAAGAGTCAAGAAAAATCTAAAGATGACTCTAGTTGCCTTCGACTTTTAATGAGCCTGAAGTGACAAGTGCTCAGATGGACCTTTTCCTTTAAGGAGACTACTCTGAAAATCTAGACAGAGGGATTACCAAGCCAATCACAAAACTGCAGAATAATTTTTACCGTATGGCAGTCAATCTTCTCGAATGTTGTATTTAGTGCATTGCGATCGATAGGGCGGCAGACATAGATTCCTAAAGATAAAGGATATAGCCTATTGTGGTCTCCCAATATATAATTTACGGTACATGGGAGCACAAGTCCGTACTGGCACTTGTCATCTCAAAGAGGAGGAATCACCCAACCTACGGTGAAAGCAATAGTTACCAGGCTTTACGACTCCAGAATATGTCTCTAGCCTAGACTTCTAAATGTTGTGCGTTAGGTTCCAAGCATTTTTTTGTTCATTGAATTTATTTTACAATTGATCTTTCTTAAGAAGTTTGCTTTTAAGGTTCACCGTGTGATGTAAATATACAATTCCTAAAATGCAATATAAGATGATAAACAGTCGTTTATTCTTATTTTTTCAATGAAAATCCTAGCTACTGAGGAAAGAGAAGCGAGATTCTTTCAACATAGAGTAGAGAGCACACACTAGATGCACTGTCCTAAATCAAAATCAACAAGAAGTCTAAATGCAAATGCACATGCAAGTATTTGTTTTCCGCTTTCTTAATGTGTGAATGACAAAAATAATGCTAAGTACAAATTTGAATTGTCTTTCCAAGGCGACAGTACTAACAATTTTTTCTTCAAAAGACGAAAGGAAGATAATGACGACACTTTGCGATTTTGAATTGAAAATTGCTTTCGACACTTGAAATACTATTAATTCAAATCAAATACAATAGTAACAGTATAGCAAACCATCAAGAAGAGTAGGATTCTTTTCTTTGACTAAAAACGACACTTGTGACACTTCCAAATAAAAAGACAACAGTTCAACTAAGCTACTTCTTTGTAAAATAGAACTGTAAATGGTGAACAATACATAAAAACATTCACAATTCTTTGTACAATGGAGGCTAAATAATGCAAAGGAAGGGAGTTTCCATAGTGGTATACTGATCACAGACAGCAAAAGTCCTTAATAAAGCTGAAGAGAGTGAAGAAAAAACCAAAATCTGGAGGCAAAAACAGTCTTATCTGATCATTGCACCTATAACATAGGGAAATAGGGATGCATCTCACCTACTGCACATGGGAGGTGTGATGCATCCAGATTGCCAAGAGGAGAAGGTGCGATGGTCCAGGGACGAGACTTCAACTTGGCTTTTGGTCACAGTTTGCAGCTTAGTTCAGGGATTTAGGTCGAGCTAATGATAGTCAGTAAATGCAAATCATATGGGTTGATCTAATGAGGTTACTTGAGCCACCACTAGGGAAATTAGGATGGTTGAAAATCAATTGTTCAGTTTATAAACAAAACCCGGAGATGGACTGAAGCAGCATTGATCTACTTTGCACTTTCATAGCAAATGCAATTCGAAGGCTAGCTGGCTTAACTTCAGGCTCCATCTATAGTTTATAAAGCAAACAAATATAGATAAGAAAACAAACTATTTGTTCCCCAGTGGAGTTGCGATTTTGTTATTGGGAAATCTAGTGTCCATTCAGAGCTCCTAGTCCCACTAAGATGGGTAGTTATCTTAGAAACAAACAAACTAAAGTTACTTTTGTTTTCCTTTATGAGAAGTAAATTGGAGAGAAGCAGAGAGTACCAACCTCAGTCTTTCACTAGGCTCCTTGCTTGTTTCTTCTCCCCTTTGACAGATCTTTGTTGCTCCTTCCTTGCTTACCCCGTTTCAAAGAGCACCTGTAAAGTTAAAGCAGCATAATACCTTCAAAGTACAGAGATCTACAATCATAAACAATATAGGACTAGATATATATTGATCGTACAAATGCATATATCATCAAACATACAAGAATGTGGAGGAAATTATTGATAGAAAGAGTAGAAGAGAGGATTACAACCCACTGATCTAACCCAGTATCATCCTCCCATCATGAAAGCCCTTCTTCACCTCATCAAAAGCTTAGATCACCCAACACTATGATATTCCACCAAGAAACCAACAGCACTTCCTTGCAAAATACAAGATTCCAGCCTCTGGATCTCTGGGATGCGGGATCCATATATAGATGTTTGCAGGGGGTGAGTCAGCTTCTGGGATTTTGATTAGTGTCCTCTCTCTGATATTTTTTGGTTCCACTTGGAGATTCATGATCTCTTACTCATCCCTAGGCGAATTCAGAGAGGCAAGTGTCACAGGAGAAGTTTCTGGAACATTCCATGATCATCAACCTTGCAAACTGTCTCTACCATTTGTCTACTCTCGCCCATCGCACCCTACAGAAGGGATTTTCAGTATGCATCACACTTTTTGCATGTGGCAGGTGAGATGCATTGCACCCTTAGCACTGAGCAGTCTGTATGGTCCAGTTTGACCAATTCTGAGTAGTTTTCCATGGAGAACTTCTAGGAGATGATGTAATCAGCTGACCTTGTTCCTTTAGGGTATGAAACAACACTTTTAGGGACTCAGAAGCCCTTGGTTTATGGACATATATGATTGGGGTTGTAGTGCCCAAATATGTATATAACACATGGTTATGTAGAAGACCCTAGGTTAGGGACATTTCACTCTTATATAGCACCCTTCCCAAGTGACATTGGACTTACGTATCATTCATATGCTTTGAGAGATACTCTAGGGAATCTCTCTTCTATGTGTTCATAGACCTATTGATGTATACTATGACATATATCTGCATTGTATTTGTTGGTGGCTATGGTCTTCAAGTTTGTCACATGGATCCATTGTGTATTCTTCGTGGCCATGTCCTAACATTTCATGTCATGGATCCATAGTGTATTATTAGTCGTCATGATCAGTTTCTCTTTATGAACGAGTATGGGTATGCCCAACTTGAGGATGTTATTAGTAGGGTCAAGACTTCAACATTTGAGCTCCTCTAATTCAACTTTGTAGTCTTGGCTCCTTCCTCCCATTTTGAACTCTATATTTTTGTAATGCATTTCAGCCATCAATTTCTCTTCTAACCTCATGCATTATGGGGCATTTGATATAACCCTTTTTTCCACTCCATTATAGTGAAAGAGACCCAAGTTCAATTTACCTCAGTTTTTGGCCAAAAATGCATCCTATTTCACTCTTGCTTTCACTTATCAAAGCCTTACAAGGGGTTATTCCATGTTAAAAGGGTGAAATTACATAATTGTGTACTTTCTCGAAATTATTGTCACAATTTCATAATTATGAAATAATAACTATTCATAATTGAGAAAAAAAAATCTATAGTTTGTCATTCTCGAGGACATCAAATTGACCTACTTATATATGAGTTGGCTAGAGGTCCATTATTATAGAATTTTTCTAACTTATCAAGCCCCTACATGTCTAGCTACATTCTCCTAGAGGATAGAATGAACCTATATAATCTCACCCTATCAAGAGGAAAGGGGCGAGAAATTTTTAGATCTATTTAGATCCAATTAGATATAGATCTAGTACATATACTATAGTGTGAGAGTTATGTTCATTTGAGAGGTCATCCTTCTAGGAGGAGGAAACTTGGTTGCTATCTAAAGGAGAGGTTGTCCATATGCCTTGAGGTATACTATCTATGTATGTTATTTTGATTATAAAGAAGAATTGGTTCCCTTCCTCTACATGATTGGTGTTCCTTTGTTATTTACATGTTGTTCATGTTGCTTATTAATTATCAATGATTATTATTGTGCTAAAATAGCCTTGCAGGAAGATAATTGGGTATTATTGGTTGAGTGTGTTTGTGTAGGATCTTATCTTGGATCTTGGAGACTAGTATATCTAGTGTCCCTTAAGCTAGTTGCTCCAACTGGCTATTGCATATTCATGTGAAAGGTACAGCTTGCCTCCTTCACATGGATTTTATGTTATGGTTCACATAATTAGAGGATTGCTTGAATTACTCTTTTCACTTTTACTGCACTCAAATATTTTTGGTGAGTCAAGGGCAAGACTCATAGATCAATAACTCCTTGTGATTGTGGAATTTCAATCATAGTAGATGGCTACCAAAATTGATAATAGATCCAAACTTTCTTTGTGTGATGTGTGAGTGTTTTTTTTTTCTGATTTCATAGGCCATAATTCACATCTATTTCTTTAAAAGCAATAGTTTGGTGCTTATGGGTTCTCTTCTTTGGTGATTTTTCATTTGCATCTGAAAGTGATTGATTTGATTTGTAAATTGTTTTGTGAATTCATTTCTTATGAGAAATATTTTTATGTCAAGTTATTATTGAGAGAGGTTCCAAGGTTTAATTTGTCACTTGGAAAAAGAAAAATACTCTCCACCCTTCCTCTAGATAGTTTTCATCAAATTGAGAAATTAATTGCATTCTTCATAGAGCTTGCATATTGGATTGATCTCAGAAACCTCTTCCACACCATCTCAGTTCTTGTCCATACCCTTGAGTAAATAACAATCATAAAATAAAGAACTAATAAAATTATTTTATATTTTTTGGTCATAGCACACCAATAATAGATTAGGGTTATAGACCCATGAAATAGGTTTGGAGAAGACACTCTTTAAGTTTATAAAACTAAAACTAGTTTCACTAAAGAGTGTGAATAAATTATCACATCAAATGTTTTCTAGAAAGCTCCTCCCATGGGATTCAAGTACGCCGCCACATCAAGAACTAGTGGACTAACATCCCCACTCCCTTGCTACTGGTGTTCACTTTATTGTGCATGTTAATGGGGATCTCTTTGAGAGGTGTATGACATCATTTAAGTAATTTCTCGAGAGATTTTAGCCTTGGTTACCTTACCTTACTTACATGGGTGGTCATGATCACACATGTCCCATCATTCGATTAGTTGTGAGGTGGTAACCTAAGTGGCCCATAATTTAGGTCTCTTACCTAGGTGACTTTGGGTGGGAAGTCCCCATGATAATTGAGGTAGACATCAATCACCATGCCAATGCTCTTGGAGGATGATGCTCAACTCCATCAAGATCACTTTTGTTAGTCAAGGTTGAGATAGGTAGGTTGGGGTAACTTCTTCTCATTCCTTAATTAGTCTAATTTCCTTGGGGATTTCATCACCTAAAGTGTCTTGGATTTCAGGGGTTACCCTTGTAGTTGGTTTTCTTGTTGAATCTCTCATGGATTTTTATAGTGCATGTTTTTTAGTCCAAGTATAGTTGTCTATAGGAGTATCTTGATTAATTAATTAATAAAACTTATATATTCACTGTGATTGACAAAACTATATGTCAATATCGATAATTTCAAAACCTTCCTCTTGAATAGGAGTGTCCGCCACCATAGAGATGTATGATAACTCCATCATTAGAGGGCTTAGCTCAAGTCAAACTCAAGAGGTTTCTCTTTTGTTTAGAGGGGGAAGACAAAGCCATCCTTGAAGTAGTAGATGAAATTCCACCAATTTACATCAACCCGCCTTTGAAAAATCCTCTTGACCCCGTATTGCTACAAGTGAGTACATGTTTTACTCAACCCTTTTCCATTTTCTCTCATCCAATGGATGGTGAGGTTGGTGTTTCATGTTGACTTAGGGTAGCATCAGATGTGATCTAAGCCTCAAATTTTGCAAGGAGGCTTAGGTATAGGTATTCCAAAGAACCCAAAAATCGTTTTGGGAAATTCCACCCATAAAATATTTTATTAAAATAAATTAATATTTTTAATGGGTTCCTAAGTCTAAACTTAGGAAAATTAAAATATTAATGGGTATTAATCTAATCAGGGGTGAAACTTCTAGAAAAAACCATAGATCAAGCCAAAATGATATGATCCTTTGATTATGATTTAATCTAGATCATTGGTTGTCCAATAGGAAGATATAAGAAGGGGCTTGAGGGTCATTTGGAAAACACACAGAGAGATTGAGAAAATTGATTTTCTGAGGTAAGAAGTTCTCAGGAGGAAAATTGATTGAGGATATCTTACAGTAGAGGGGTAGTGAGAATCTGAGAGAAGGAATTTCTGGAGAGTACTAAGCAGATGGAGAATAGAAACAAGTCTAGAGAAAGGTTGATGTTGACCTACGTAGTCTTGACGCAGAGGCAGCATATTCCTTGAGGGGAAGTCGAGTTGCTACTGAGGGAAGTCAAAGTTCAATTGTGGGAAGCTAGGGTGTGAGTCTAGGAGGCAAAAAGTCAATTTCTCAGCCAGCAGAGGATCCAGAGGAGAGGCAGCATAAAACCCAGGAGGGATGACACATAAGCTACCCATGGTGACATAGTTCTACGCAGATACCATGGAGAGGGCGATGCAGTTCTACATAGAGACCACGCACAGGGTGACGCATAGCCTGAGACTGATGCATTGACTAGGAGAGCCAGAGACTAAGCAGCACATAGCAGAGAGGCAACAATGCAAGGAGGCATGGTGTAGAGCTTCAGCATCGCATGGCTTCAGAGGTAGTATGGGACTAGCAGCAGTTAAGATATCAGCACCGAGGAGTATCCACTCGATACTTGTCCAGTTTTGGGTTTTTTCATTTACTTCCCTCAACAACTAAGTTGCAGTATGGATGCAGTGTTAGTAGTGGTAGTGTTAGAAGCATAATAGATGCAGCGTTTGAGTGGGAGGATTTTCCGTAGTTGAGCAGCAGCAGCAGGAGAAGGATGTAGTGCATATGCAATGTTGGGAGGAAGGACCAACAGCAGCATGGATGCAGAGGGAGCTGCAGTACAGATGAAACATTGGTAGTGGTAGTGTCAAAGGTAGTTGGATAGTAGCAACAGTAGTGTAGTGGTTGATGGACAACATGTTAGACATCAACAACGTAGAGATGATGCTTCAGAGTCAGAGTAGTATGTAGAGAGGCATTGTATTACTAGAGCACATTCCTCGCTAAGAGGGAGTGTTGATTTGGGGTAGCATCAGATGTTCTCTAAGCCTCAAACTTTGCATGAAGGCTTGGGCATAGGTATTCTAAAGAACCAAGAAAGAGTTTTGGGAAATTCCACCCAGAAGTGATTTTATTAAAATAATTAATATGTTTAATGCGGTTCCAAGTCTAAACCTAGAAAAATTAAAATATTAATGGGTATTAATCTAATCAAGGGTGAAACTTCTAGAAAAATCCACAGATAAAGCCAAAATGTTGAGCCTTTGATTATGATTTAATCTAGGTCATTGGTTTTCCAACAAGAAGATATAAGAAGGGGCTTGAGGGTCATTTGGAAAACAAAAAAGAGATTGAAAAAATCGATTTTCTAAGGTGAGAAGTTTTAAGAGGAAAATAAAATGAGGATATATTACAGGAGAGGGGCAGTGAGAATCCAAGAGGGAATTTTTAGAGAGTATCAGGTAGAGGGAGAACAAAAAGAAGTACAGAGGAAGGTTGACATTGTCCTACGTAGTTTTGACAAAGAGGAAGCATTGTCCTTGCGAGGAAGTCGATTTTTTGCTAAGGGAAGTCGAAGTTCAGTTGTCGGAAGCCAGGGTGTGAGTCTGGGAGGCAGAAAGTCAATTTCTTAGTCAACAAAGGATCCAAAGGAGAGGCAGTGTAAAACCCAGGAGGGGTGACGTAGAAGCTACCCAGGGAGATGCAGTTCTGCGTAGATACCACACAGAGGGTGATGCAGAGCCTCCAAAGCAGTAGGATCAGTCACTGATTCTCTAGTGGTAGGGTGAGATCATTTCACCAGTCTTTTGTTCAGTATTCTCTTTGTATTAGAATGCTAGTTGATCATCCTATAATTGTACTCAAAATTTTCTCCTGCATAATAATAAACCCTCATAGTTGTTGCATCGGTTTTCTCACATTGGGTTTTTCTAGGGATTATTTGTCTAAAAATAATTGTTTCCTATGTGTTGTATTTGTCTTTCTTGCTAAGCATTTTTTTTCGCAAGTGTGTTAATTAAGTGAAGGTTTTAGATGTATTTTCTTCGATATTTACCATAGAATACAGTAAATAACTTGCATGATTTAAACAAGTAGGAGAAGTAACATTAGTTTGTTGCAGTATGGATTCCAGCTTAGGAATTTTCACACATCCACCATGGCAAAGGTGGGGCCTTCATCACCATCCATGTCAAACTTCATCCATGATGTCCTTCTTTCCTTAGATTATTGTGAGGCACAGTCATCCCATTTCAACAATGCCTCTTTCCTCACTTTGAGGCATACCACTAGTTGCTTCTGCAACCCCAAGTAGTTTCCTTAGTCTATTTGAATCTCTCCTTCCTGTTATATTTGAGTTCAATATGGGAAAAATCTAGAGTCTACTTATAGGATCTGTGTGGTTCCCACCAAGTTACTTTATCCCTACATTCATGACTATAACCTGGGACAAACATATTCAAGGAATTTTTACACCCATTCCTAGTTATTCTAGGGATAGTAATATTTTCATAAGGACATACAAATCCTTCAGGTAGATATGAATTAAAATGAAGATATTTATCTAAAGGTTTGGATGTCTTTGGAGGGGCTAGCATATCTGAGGGAAGTGTCCTTGCTAGTGCCAATTTTTTGACAAGTCTTCCCACTTACAATGAAGCTTTCACATATTCCAATCATCCTTCTAGTGTTAGATATAATCCCATTAGAAGCCATGATTTTGGGAATTTTTTCCCCGAAGGAAATAATCCTTTCACTACTCCAACTAGTCTAGGGGTTCAATACTTGGGCCTAGCAATCCCATTAGTCATTATCCCACTTCTTGAAACTATGTTATGGGAGGGGGGGATAATGTTTATCTGGGATTCATGTTGGGCATGGAATCCCCCCAAGGCATGTTTTGTGGCTTAAAGCCCAATTTTTGACCGAATCTTGTTGTAAAGCTCTGCGAATTGCGAGCACGGGACGCAAAAGTATGATAGAGTCACAAGGTTGTCCGCCCTAGTTTTGCAATGTAATGTTGGCTAGATAGACCTAACTATGGTCTGTAGACCATGGGATTGTATAAAAAGAGTGAGGCTCTAGGTGTAAAGGAGGGAAATTGTTTCCGGGAAAACTAGTGTCTATTCAGATCTAGTAGTCCCACTAAGACAGGTAGCTATCTTAGAAACAAACAATTCAAAGTAACTTGTGTTTTCCTTTATGAAAGATAGATGAGAGAGAAGAAAAGAGCACCAACCTCAGTCTTGCGCTTGGCTCCTTGTTTGTTTCCTCTCTCCTTTGATAGAGCTTCGCCACTCTTTTCTCACTAGTCCTACTTCAAAGAACACCTGTAGAGATAAAACAGAAAAATACCATCAAAGCATAGAGATCTATAACCATAAACAATGTAGAATCAGATGTACATTAACCATACAAATGCATACAAAAATACAAGATTCAGTAATAAGCAAGCATATGGAGGAAAACTCAAATAGCTTTATTGATAGAAGTAGTAGAAGAGAGGATTACAACTCAGCAGTCTGATCTAGCGCCATCCTCCCAACATGAAAGCCCTCTTCACCTCATGAAAAGCTAGATCACCTAACAACACAATCCTTCATAGAGAAACCAACCGCACTTCCTTACAAAATACAAAATTCCAGCCTCTAGATCTCTAGGATGAGGGATCCCTATATAGATGTTTGCAGGGGGTGAGTCAGCTTCTAGGATTTTGATTAGTGTCATTTCACTGATAGTTCTTGGTTCCACTTGGAGATTTCATGATCTCTTACTCATCCCTGGGTGAATTCAGAGAGGCAAGTGTCAAATGAGCAGTTTCTAGAAGATTTTCTGGGTTTCCACCTAGCAAACTGCCTCTGCCATTTGT
>APFE030838057.1:0-12433 GCA_000404065.3 Pinus taeda | reverse complement strand
TATTTTTAAATAAAATCCAATTCAGAAAGAATGGCGAAATTAGATTATGCTTTGGTTTAGTCTCAATTTCTGTCACCCAATATATACACCTTGGAGAAATATATTACAATAATTAACAAGGAAATTAAGTTATGCATTCGTTTAGACTCAATGGCTTTGTCACCCAATATATACACATTTCGTTCAATCAATCTTTGTGTCACCCAATATATACACATTCGTTGGACCATGCATCTCTTCTTCACTAAATATGTAGATACATCACTGTAAATATCACTGTAAATAAGCTATAGAGAGACCTTCTTGAGAGCCATGATCTATCGTTGCATGATTAGTCACCAACAAAATAATAATATTTGGCAAAAAAAAATTAAAAATTCTCAAAACATTTCAATTGTATGTACATTATCATCCAATGCAATGCGCGAATGTTCAAAACGGAAAGGAAGAGGATCAAAAGGGGGTCTAGAGACATATTCTAACTCATCCCATCTAACACCCTCAAAGAATTCATGATTTTTAATCTCTTGGGCACCACACTTGAATCCCAATCTAAGAGTAGGCTCCTTCACCAACAAGCATCGGAGTAAGTCTTGGAAGGGGCTGGAAGGTTGTGAGAGCTGTGGTGGCTCCTTGCATAATATGTTATAAAAAGTTTCTTTCCTAGTCAACCCCTTAAACGGGGTCTTCCCATCCACCATCTCATACAGCAATATGCCAAAAGCCCACCAATCCACTGCAATGCCATGGCCCTTGCCCCACAAGATTTCTGGGGCAACATACTCTTCTGTGCCTACAAACGAATGAGATTGCTCGTAAGCTGCTGCTTCCTTTCTGCCATTCAAATAACAAAACCTGGATTTATCCTTTGTCTTACACTCTCCTCGTGGATGGTTGATGATAAGCGAGAGATCGAAATCAGTGATCATGACATGCCCATCTGCTTGAAGCAATATGTTTTCAGGTTTCAAGTCTCTGTACAAAATTCCATGCTGGTGCAAATACTCTAGTGCAAGCACAACTTCTGCTGCATAGAATCTGCATACGATATACAACAATGAATACTTAGGAAAAACAAATATATGGCATGGCCACTTAGTCTCGAGAAGAAGCTTGAACTGCAAAAAGTAGGTCACAGTTTTGAAATAAGAGATTGAAATAAGACATTTATGAAGAAAAAAGGAAAAAAATATAGTTACCAAGTTTGAATTTGAATAAAGAAATAATTAGATTAAAATTTTTTCAATTCAAAAATGTTTCAAAAATTCATTCATTAAAAAAAATTTCCATTCAGAAATCACAAATCACAAAATTTCACATATTTTAACATAATTTTAAATGCATAAATTTTAAGAAGAAATTAAGAAAGAAAGAAATGGGAACAAAAAATTTTATTAAAGAAAGGTAAGAATAAAATGTTTTTCTAGTTAGAAATTATATATATAATATACTATATTATTATATATATATATATAGATTAACGGATGGATAGATTATATTTAATCAAGATTAATATCTTTGATTTGTTCATTTTCTATATTTTATATTTATATTTACGTTTTTATTTATTTTTTGTCAAATTATATTATTATTATTTATGTGATTCATTAATTTGATGGATTTTTACTTTTACAAAATATATACATGATTTCTTCAAAGCAAAAGTGTTATAATGACTAGGACTAGATCAATTGAGCTAACCCTCGGTCTATTAATTTAGCTCAAAATTTAGTAGAAATTTGTATAAATTACAAATTTGAGTTAGAATTTACAAAATCAATCTATATATTCAAAAATTCTGGTGGAAAAAACAAATTATTTTAAAATTATGTTTTGTCAATTTTACTTAAAATCTAGTAGAAATTTGTGTTAAATACAAATTTAGATTATAGAATTTACACTCATGTTCTTCCAAAAAACTATTTATACATTAAAAAAAAATATTTAATTAAAAAAACTTAAATCTCAAATAAATAAAAATAAAATAAAATTAAATCACCCTACAAAAAAATAATAACAAAAAAACTTGAATTTTTGTACCTTAAAATTAAATAAGATAGAGACGGTCATCTCCCATTTCTTTTCCGGAAATTATCCTTAAATAATAGCATAATTTTGTCCACATTAATTTTTTCACTTAAACTATATTATCCTTAAAATTAAATAAACTATATTATCCTTAAAATTAAATAATACCATAATTTTTCCTATATTAATTGCTTCACCTGAACTGGCAGAACTTTAAGTTCTCGCCTGGAGAGAAAATGGATAGGCTTAAAAAAATTCATCCCATCATGGCACAACTGTATCTCGTCTTTAAATAAAATGGATAACTTCAAAAAGAATTATCCCATCATGGCAGAACTTTATATCGCCTGTAAAAAAGTGGATGGCTTAAAAAAATGGTCCAGCATGGCAACTTTATCACTTTATGTCGCTTTAAAGAAAATGGATTTATATGCCACCATGAGAAAACTTTATTTGGTCCTTGAAAAGCCATTCCAGCTTCCTTTATCCATTCATTAAGTTACTCCAAACTTTAGCTTCCTTTATCCATTCATTAAGTTACTCCAAACTTTAGTTTTGTACCCACTTTAGTCTTGTCAGGAAAGATAGTTACATGAGATTTGTGGTAAGGAGTTAGTGTTAAAAAGTTTATTTTACAGTTTAATATGATGTGGTAAGATTTGTAGTAAGGAGTTAGTGTTAAAAAGTTTATTTTACAGTTTAATATGATGTGTAAGGATATGGGAAAATTCATTTACAGTCCAGTATGATGTGTAAGGCTCTCTGAGAGGCTCATTCTACAACCTAGTATGTTGTGTAAGGATGTTGGTTATCAAATTGAAATTTTAAAAGATAAAAAATAAATAATTATTTTGGGGATTCCAAATGTTAATGGGAAGAACTACATTTAACAAACTTCACTACAAGGTTGGCTGAGACGTATAAAATGTATTTGGAGCTCCTTTCAGAATTTTTCCATTCAGCACATCAATAGGGCACATAACAAATTAGCGGATGAATTATCAAAAAATGGGCTATAGGACACAAAAGAAGGCATGCACATCATGATGAAAATGGGAGCAGAGGAGGCAGAAGTTGAAAATCTAAAAGTGTCGGGATAGATCACTGAACCGAGATCAAAAAAGCAGATCGTCATAGCAGATAAGTCCATATTAACAAATCAGCGAATGAATTATCGAAAAATGGACTACAGGACACAAAAGAAGGCATGCACATCATGATGAAAATGGGAGCAGAGGAGACAGAAGTTGAAAATCTAAAAGTGCCTGGATAGATCACTGAACCGGGATCAAAAAAGCAGATGCTTATAGAAGATAAGTCCATATTAAATTTCTGTCCATATTAAATTTCTGTCCCTTTTTGTTTTAAGTTTTGTATAAATTTTGTAGCTAATTTTGTATAGAAATCATATAAGAAAAGAGTACATTAAGTATGCTATCTTCAGAAAAGTAAAGAATCTGATCCACTTATTAGACTTTGTGTAAAAGTGTAAAAATGGATGAGAGCAAATAGTACCATTATGTTGTAATTTTTAGACAATATTACTAATGGATGTAAGCGGGGAAGCTTTTTCCAAAGCAATTTTCAAGCTGGATATATTTCAAGATTTATGAAAATAATTTATCCTATCATAAAAATATATTGTTTTATCCATAATATTAAAACAGACGATTTTTTTCCTGCTGAAAAAATATCAGCCCATAAACAATAATGAAATTAGATCTCTTTTAGCTCCTGTTAAATAAAAACCCACCCAAGTTCGAATCGCAGACCCACCCATTTAATCAAAGAAAAAAATCATTAGAAGTGCCCCCAGAAGAAAAACAATACCTGGCAGCAGACTCGGAGAACCTCCCGTTCTTCTGCCTTTGCCTGAGCGTATTGAGGTCCCCTCCGGAGCAGTAACTCATGAGCAGGAAAGAGTGGTTTTTCGACTCAAATTTTGTGAAAAGCTTGGGCAAGAAGGTATAGTCCAGCTTCTGCAAAATCTCCTCCTCCATCCACGCCCTCTTGTGGCTCCTCTTCTTCTGCATAAGCTCCTTGCTCATTACTTTCATGGCCACAGGCTTCCCGCTGGTCACATGCGTTGCCAGATACACAGTCCCCATGTCGCCATGGCCCAGAGCTCTGATGAGCTTGAACTCGTTCACAGACTCTGCGGATTCAATGACGTCCATCCTAAACTCCATGCATATACACTCAACACACAGGTAACTCTGCGTCTTCCGATTCATAAAGTGGCTTTATATACACATTTAGTAGATACCAAAGATATTTTGGGCTCGACACGTGTACGGATTATATATTTGTGTGCACGTGGCGGCATCTGATATGATGGGTTTCAGTGGAGTTGTAGGACCGGGTTGACCGGAAGACAGTTAACAAAAACCGTCAATATTGCTTTCTTGGTTGCTGATACAGTTGACACGTGGAAGTACCGTTCTGTACATCACGTCATTGACGATTGAAGTCAGGGCTGCCTTGACACGGAATTGGTCGCGCATGGAGACGTGTCACCAGTATTCAGATAGGGAGCCCCGGACCAGTGGTGACGTCAACATTTGGTCAATTGGTGAAGGTTCCTCGATGTCGGCCGCCACGCGTCCTTTTTAGCTAAAAGATAGGGAGGGTTAACATTATGGTGGGGCCTGCAGCAAGGTGGCATACGTGTAAAAGCTATTTGCTTTCCTAATGATGGGAGTGACAAAAAGTCTGAACGATCGTGTTCTTTTCGTATTTCTATGGTGGGGATGGCACTCGCGCTGGCGCGGCTTGAAATTTAGACTTTAGTGGTGAACTTTTTAGGTTAGTCGGATGGGATGGGATGGGATGGGTTGTCACGTCTCCAATCTTTTTTTTTATTGGGCGGGTGTAGTACTACTGTGCACGTTATTTGGTCAATAATCGTGAATATGGACTACGCCTTCCATATAACTGTACTTAGTTTATTATTGTGAACCAAGTGAAACCGTTTATGTTTATACTTAAAACATTCATAACCGATATGCAATTAAACCCAAAATATGACAATTGCACACAATTATAGAGGGAGGGGTAACTCCCGGTAAAGTCTGCCCACAATATATTATATCAGATTTTCCAATATTACAATACAAGTGTGCCTGGCGTAAACCCAAGGCCAACACTAGAATTTGCTTACAACATAGGCGTAGAACAGCCTTTACCATATGCTAACTCCTCACGGCTAGAGTGCGCTCAACCAAGACGCAAGACCTCTGCCTTAAGCCCTGCATAAACCTGCTCCACGACCCCTGTTCGTTCACGGCCTCCTTGCCAAGTTCGACCGAGACAACCTGCGCCCTTTTCTTATTCCTTATGCGCATAAGACATGCGCATTTTCCTTTAAGATTTGCGCACTTCTTGTCTTGACTCAAGACTTGAGCGAAGATGCTTGATGGTTACAAATGAGCCTTGCGTTCACATACTTATATGCTTTCTAGCTCAAGTGTGAGGGGCGTTGGCTTTCAAAGCCGACCCCCATAATTCATGTTTTACGCCAAGTGTTAATCTTTTTTGTGAGTCGGCCTTTGCCATGGGCAAAGCCACTCCACGCCAAGGTATAACCCATCGCTCTTTCCTTTTGTTCGCACTACAGCCTTCGTTCCATTGTCGCATAGCTTGTAAACTTTCGTCGCATGGCCGGGCGCCCACCCCGGGTCGCCCGCCCATTGTGCACAGGTTGCCCGCCCTTCGTGCACAGGTGTCACGCCCCCAATCTTTTTTTCTTTTTATTGGGCGGGTGCGGCACCACCGTACACTCTAATAGAACGTATATGGACTACGCCTTCGCTTCACAACACTTAATTCTACCTCGCCGAATAAGTATAACCGTAAAACTTATAAAACCGAACCATAAACATATAACCAGAGATCTTCACAACCGAACAGCAAACATCATAATTCCATTAATTATAATTCGTGTTCAATTATAACATTTAACTTCATAACCTGCGTTATTATCTTGACCAACACAATTATCATGCAATGTAATAACCGAAAGACATTAACACATAATTGTATGGGAGGGGCAACTCCCGAACGATTGCGCCCTCAACTCTTTTATTAACTTGTCCAAGTTTTACAATCTTCGTGCGCCCGCGGCCAACACGATATTACAACAGGCCTAACAACCACTTTACATATACCGTCTCTTACAATTCAAGTGCGCATCTACCGTGCGACTGTTTTGTGCCAAGACCGGCATAAAAACCCACAGTCCGCGACCGTGTATCCCGACCCCCTATTCCGCCTCCAAAACCCGAGTTTGTCTTACATGCTGCGCTACTTCTGCGCATAATTTGACTGCGCCCTTAGAAGACTTAGAGAGATCGAGCTTCACTTGATCGAATGATCACTTGCTTGATGATCTCCAAATGGCTACAACGCCTTGCCTTTATATAGGCTCCACCGCCATTCGGATAGGGGTGTCGGTTTGCAAAGCCGACCCCAATTTACCAACACTTCGCCCATTTTACAATGAAGCCGACGCTTTGTTCTTCGAATTGTCGTGTCTCCCCACTTTGGCGGGTCGGCCTTTGTCGCACAAAGCCGCCCACGCCAAAGGGGTATAACCTCATCGCCACACTTGTGCGTCCGCTCGTAACTTGCGTGTGCGCCACCTTTGAGCTGCGCTGCCTTCCACCTTCGTGTTCGCTGTGTGTTTGTTGATGTCGTCCACCGTGTTCGTTTGGGCGCACCTCGTGTGCCTTTCGCCAACGTAATGCCTCTTTGCACGACGTCGCTCGGACGGGTGGGCGCACCTTCGTGCAGCGCTCCGCCCATCGTTCGAACGCCCGCCTGCTCTCCAACCAGTCGTCCATCTGTTTGCCCGTTCCAACGTTCGGGTGGTTGTCGCACGTCCCGCCTTCCTACCCGCGATATCGCTGCCTGTGTGCTGCTGCACGCCGCACCCGCGCTGTGGTAATGTCAAACTACTACGTGCCCGACCGTTCGATCATCGCACTGCCAGTTCGTTCGTCCCCGCCGGACTGTCGAACTGTTTATATGCTGACTCGTTTACACACCGAACCGCCCCGCGTTCAACTGTCTATACCGGACTGTTTGCCTGCCACACCATTCACCGTCGAACTGCCGGTTATGCCTCGAACCGTTCGATTGTCGAACTGCTGTATGCCACTGACTATATATCCGGGTGTGCGCCCGGCGCACTACCCGAACCGTTCCGCCACAAGTCGCCTGCCCGTGCATGTTCTGAACTGTCGTTTCGTCGATGACTTCGTTCAGGGCGTCCGCCCCTCGGGCGTGGGTCGCCCTTGGGTCGCCCGCCCGTTGTGTGCGGTGCCCTTCAACCATCAACCTGTTTGTCGTGTAGCCTCGCCCGGTGCCCGGGTCGTGCACACTGCCGGATGAAGGCTTGTTCCCCCGTCGTGTGGGTCGCCCCGATTCCTCAGGGCATAACATCCTCCCCCACCCTAAGACGTTGTCGTCCCGACAACATTCCGTCCTGGTGGTCTCCCACCGAAATCACCAGCGACCAACATGTAGCCTCATCCGCGATGATCTCCATTTGGTCACCAATCTGTATATGTAAATGAGCAAGTGTCACACATCTCAATTATATATATATAGTGGTCAATTTTGTTGAAAATCCAATAGAGAGTTTTAAAAATTGTAATTTTAAGTATTGCAAAATTTATGACCAAAACCCATTTTGTCTATTAGTTAGACTACACGTATATATATAAACTATGGATCTACCTAGGATGAAATACCTAGAAGTACATCCATTTTTTCAAGTTTTGCATTTTAATAAATTTAGTCTTTCTAGAGACTTCTTGTTAATAACGATATTACTAGTCTTAATCCTGACCTTGTCATCTAGAGATTGATCTCTATTTCTAAAAAAATCAAATCTCTTGAAGGTATAAATATAATCTATATATATTTATATAAAATATCAAAATGTAAATATTAAAATTACTTTAAAATTTTAAATCCACTACTATTTTTTTTTTATATATATTATATTATTATTTTTAAAATACTATTTTTTTTATTATTATTATTATTATTATTTTTAAATTTTAAATCTCATACTAAACTATGATTATCTTTGGTTTAGTCCAACTACACCAAAACACATAACTAAATAACAAAATTTTTATAGTTATGCATTCGTTTAGACTCAATGGCTTTGTCACCCAATATATACACATTTCGTTCAATCAATCTTTGTGTCACCCAATATATACACATTCGTTGGACCATGCATCTCTTCTTCACTAAATATGTAGATACATCACTGTAAATATCACTGTAAATAAGCTATAGAGAGACCTTCTTGAGAGCCATGATCTATCGTTGCATGATTAGTCACCAACAAAATAATAATATTTGGCAAAAAAAAATTAAAAATTCTCAAAACATTTCAATTGTATGTACATTATCATCCAATGCAATGCGCGAATGTTCAAAACGGAAAGGAAGAGGATCAAAAGGGGGTCTAGAGACATATTCTAACTCATCCCATCTAACACCCTCAAAGAATTCATGATTTTTAATCTCTTGGGCACCACACTTGAATCCCAATCTAAGAGTAGGCTCCTTCACCAACAAGCATCGGAGTAAGTCTTGGAAGGGGCTGGAAGGTTGTGAGAGCTGTGGTGGCTCCTTGCATAATATGTTATAAAAAGTTTCTTTCCTAGTCAACCCCTTAAACGGGGTCTTCCCATCCACCATCTCATACAGCAATATGCCAAAAGCCCACCAATCCACTGCAATGCCATGGCCCTTGCCCCACAAGATTTCTGGGGCAACATACTCTTCTGTGCCTACAAACGAATGAGATTGCTCGTAAGCTGCTGCTTCCTTTCTGCCATTCAAATAACAAAACCTGGATTTATCCTTTGTCTTACACTCTCCTCGTGGATGGTTGATGATAAGCGAGAGATCGAAATCAGTGATCATGACATGCCCATCTGCTTGAAGCAATATGTTTTCAGGTTTCAAGTCTCTGTACAAAATTCCATGCTGGTGCAAATACTCTAGTGCAAGCACAACTTCTGCTGCATAGAATCTGCATACGATATACAACAATGAATACTTAGGAAAAACAAATATATGGCATGGCCACTTAGTCTCGAGAAGAAGCTTGAACTGCAAAAAGTAGGTCACAGTTTTGAAATAAGAGATTGAAATAAGACATTTATGAAGAAAAAAGGAAAAAAATATAGTTACCAAGTTTGAATTTGAATAAAGAAATAATTAGATTAAAATTTTTTCAATTCAAAAATGTTTCAAAAATTCATTCATTAAAAAAAATTTCCATTCAGAAATCACAAATCACAAAATTTCACATATTTTAACATAATTTAAATTTGCTGAAAATTTAAAAAAGGAAATAAGAAAAGAAAGATGGGGGAAACCAAAATTTATAAAGAAAGGTTAAAAAAAATAAATTTAGTTGAATATTATATTATACTATATATATTTATTATAAATATTATATATAGGATGGATGGATTATATTTTATCAAGTTTAATATCTATCTATGTTATTTTCTATATTTTATTATTATATACGTTTTTAATTATTTTTTGTTAAAATTATATTATTATTATTATGGATCATTAATTGTGATTTTTACTTTTACAAAATATATACATGATTTCTTCAAAGCAAAAGTGTTATAATGACTAGGACTAGATCAATTGAGCTAACCCTCGGTCTATTAATTTAGCTCAAAATTTAGTAGAAATTTGTATAAATTACAAATTTGAGTTAGAATTTACAAAATCAATCTATATATTCAAAAATTCTGGTGGAAAAAACAAATTATTTTAAAATTATGTTTTGTCAATTTTACTTAAAATCTAGTAGAAATTTGTGTTAAATACAAATTTAGATTATAGAATTTACACTCATGTTCTTCCAAAAAACTATTTATACATTAAAAAAATAAATATAATATTTAATAAAAAAACTTAATCTCCAATAAAATAAAAAAATATAAAATAAAATTTAACTAACCCTACAAAAATAACTAACAAAAAAAAACTGAATTTTATTGTAAACTTTAAAATTAATAATAGAGACTCATCTCCCATTTCTTTTCCGGAAATTATCCTTAAATAATAGCATAATTTTGTCCACATTAATTTTTTCACTTAAACTATATTATCCTTAAAATTAAATAAACTATATTATCCTTAAAATTAAATAATACCATAATTTTTCCTATATTAATTGCTTCACCTGAACTGGCAGAACTTTAAGTTCTCGCCTGGAGAGAAAATGGATAGGCTTAAAAAAATTCATCCCATCATGGCACAACTGTATCTCGTCTTTAAATAAAATGGATAACTTCAAAAAGAATTATCCCATCATGGCAGAACTTTATATCGCCTGTAAAAAAGTGGATGGCTTAAAAAAATGGTCCAGCATGGCAACTTTATCACTTTATGTCGCTTTAAAGAAAATGGATTTATATGCCACCATGAGAAAACTTTATTTGGTCCTTGAAAAGCCATTCCAGCTTCCTTTATCCATTCATTAAGTTACTCCAAACTTTAGCTTCCTTTATCCATTCATTAAGTTACTCCAAACTTTAGTTTTGTACCCACTTTAGTCTTGTCAGGAAAGATAGTTACATGAGATTTGTGGTAAGGAGTTAGTGTTAAAAAGTTTATTTTACAGTTTAATATGATGTGGTAAGATTTGTAGTAAGGAGTTAGTGTTAAAAAGTTTATTTTACAGTTTAATATGATGTGTAAGGATATGGGAAAATTCATTTACAGTCCAGTATGATGTGTAAGGCTCTCTGAGAGGCTCATTCTACAACCTAGTATGTTGTGTAA
Organism: Pinus taeda; assembly: GCA_000404065.3. Taxonomy (NCBI): domain Eukaryota; kingdom Viridiplantae; phylum Streptophyta; class Pinopsida; order Pinales; family Pinaceae; genus Pinus; species Pinus taeda. The sequence continues at coordinate 1,567 of APFE030838057.1, read as the reverse complement.
GGATGTTGGTTATCAAATTGAAATTTTAAAAGATAAAAAATAAATAATTATTTTGGGGATTCCAAATGTTAATGGGAAGAACTACATTTAACAAACTTCACTACAAGGTTGGCTGAGACGTATAAAATGTATTTGGAGCTCCTTTCAGAATTTTTCCATTCAGCACATCAATAGGGCACATAACAAATTAGCGGATGAATTATCAAAAAATGGGCTATAGGACACAAAAGAAGGCATGCACATCATGATGAAAATGGGAGCAGAGGAGGCAGAAGTTGAAAATCTAAAAGTGTCGGGATAGATCACTGAACCGAGATCAAAAAAGCAGATCGTCATAGCAGATAAGTCCATATTAACAAATCAGCGAATGAATTATCGAAAAATGGACTACAGGACACAAAAGAAGGCATGCACATCATGATGAAAATGGGAGCAGAGGAGACAGAAGTTGAAAATCTAAAAGTGCCTGGATAGATCACTGAACCGGGATCAAAAAAGCAGATGCTTATAGAAGATAAGTCCATATTAAATTTCTGTCCATATTAAATTTCTGTCCCTTTTTGTTTTAAGTTTTGTATAAATTTTGTAGCTAATTTTGTATAGAAATCATATAAGAAAAGAGTACATTAAGTATGCTATCTTCAGAAAAGTAAAGAATCTGATCCACTTATTAGACTTTGTGTAAAAGTGTAAAAATGGATGAGAGCAAATAGTACCATTATGTTGTAATTTTTAGACAATATTACTAATGGATGTAAGCGGGGAAGCTTTTTCCAAAGCAATTTTCAAGCTGGATATATTTCAAGATTTATGAAAATAATTTATCCTATCATAAAAATATATTGTTTTATCCATAATATTAAAACAGACGATTTTTTTCCTGCTGAAAAAATATCAGCCCATAAACAATAATGAAATTAGATCTCTTTTAGCTCCTGTTAAATAAAAACCCACCCAAGTTCGAATCGCAGACCCACCCATTTAATCAAAGAAAAAAATCATTAGAAGTGCCCCCAGAAGAAAAACAATACCTGGCAGCAGACTCGGAGAACCTCCCGTTCTTCTGCCTTTGCCTGAGCGTATTGAGGTCCCCTCCGGAGCAGTAACTCATGAGCAGGAAAGAGTGGTTTTTCGACTCAAATTTTGTGAAAAGCTTGGGCAAGAAGGTATAGTCCAGCTTCTGCAAAATCTCCTCCTCCATCCACGCCCTCTTGTGGCTCCTCTTCTTCTGCATAAGCTCCTTGCTCATTACCTTCATGGCCACAGGCTTCCCGCTGGTCACATGCGTTGCCAGATACACAGTCCCCATGTCGCCATGGCCCAGAGCTCTGATGAGCTTGAACTCGTTCACAGACTCTGCGGATTCAATGACGTCCATCCTAAACTCCATGCATATACACTCAACACACAGCTAACTCTGCGTCTTCCGATTCATAAAGTGGCTTTATATACACATTTAGTAGATACCAAAGATATTTTGGGCTCGACACGTGTACGGATTATATATTTGTGTGCACGTGGCGGCATCTGATATGATGGGTTTCAGTGGAGTTGTAGGACCGGGTTG
>APFE030838054.1:1109-11363 GCA_000404065.3 Pinus taeda | reverse complement strand
TATGTAGATGATTTGATTCTAACGGGAGATGAGCTATTGATACTTTCATGCAAGGAGGATCTTGCTCGGGAGTTTGAGATGAAGGACTTGGGCCTCCTTCATTATTTCTTGGGATTGGAAATTTGGCAGCACAGTGATGGACTATTTGTTTCTCATGGTAAGTATGCCTGAGAGATACTGGAGAAGTTCAACATGCATGGTTGCAAGCCTGTTGATACTCCTCTTCCTGGAGGTTGGAGGAAGGAGGATGCTACTTCAGCGGAGGTAGTGGATGCCACTGTTTATTGACAGTTGGTGGGGTCACTTATGTATTTGGTCAATACATGACCCAATATATGCTATGCTGTTAACCAGCTTTCACAAGCTATGGTTAAGCCAACCAAGCTCTTCTGGAAGGCAGGCAAGCATGTATTGCGTTATCTCAGAGGCACATCAGGATATGGATTGTGGTATAGACAGGAGGATGAGGTGAAGCTATGTGGCTTCACGGATGTAGATTGGGCAGGGAGCCCAATGGATAGATCCAAGCACATCGACATCAGGTACCATCATATCAGAGATTGTGTGCAACAGAGAATCATGTTACTTTCATAGATTCCCACGGAGGATCAGGATGCTGATATCTTGCCGCATGCGCTCACCAGGCGCAAATTCGAATACCACAGAGGTAGGATAGGGGTTGCAGATAATCCATATCTTGTTGAGAGGGAGTGTTGAAAATGCAACAAGATGATGGAGCTTAGTGAAAATAAGTCGCCTTCACTAAGTGGGCCCACAGGTTATTTTTGCCGCAAAGTCTATTTTTAGACATATGAATCATGGTCTATGAGTTGCAGGATGCTATTTATGGATGATTGGTCATGTTGGTAAAAACAGATGGACCTCTATTTTTAGACATATGAGCGGAGTCTATTTTTAGATTGCTAGTATAAAATTAGAACAATCGAATATTATTAGCTCTTAATAATATTTGGACTATAAACATTATCTTATCCTCTTGCAACACTTCAGTTCGAGCTACAGATGTGGCACATGCAACTGCCAGAAGGAAATACGATTTTCCTATGGGTTAGTTGAGCTATTGCATAATGGACTTCAATTAGAACTCAAGTGATTGAGTTTGGTGGAGTTGATTGAGGAGTTGATGGAGTTGTGTTCAGTTTGATTTAGTTGAACTAGTTGTATTTAGTCTAACTGAAAAATACACTAGTGATGAGTGGTGAATTAATTAATAATTAATTCACTAACTATTAACTCATAAATCAACTAAAGAATACATCAGTTAACTCAATGCATGGACAGTTAAGTGGAGACAAGTGTTAGAGGTGGGTGAAAGGGTGAGACTACTATCAGTTGTGACTATAGCTGTGCATGAGATTTGCACAATCATTGATTGAGATTGCCAATGAGGATTGCACAGTACAAGCCCAGGGAATTCGAACTTCGATCAGATCTATCCTCAACAGGGATTGCGCAATGGAGGCAGGCAAACAGTGGAGGAGATTTGAACCTGTGACTTGTTCGGATCTGAGCTAGTTTGTGTGTAATAGGTGGAGATAGTACTGAGTACTTGTGAGAAGTATTGTACTATGTATTGTTACATGTTCTCTATCATTATAATATACAGATAGTTGGGGGTTTTCAGTATATGATTTCCCCAGTACATACTGTGTTGATATGCGTGATTGATGTTTCAATGAGTGCATGTGATTGTTTCTTAATTCTGCAAATTGATGATCAATGGTAGAGGAGGTTATGTATTATGTATGCATTCCACAAATAGTGTATAATCAGGATAATATCTGTGAATAAGTGTTATATTATTCAAAATTTCTACATGGTATCAGAGCGAGGATTGATCATCAGATCTATTATTCAGAAAGTGATTACATTTTATTTCTTCAGGCAGAGTCTCTAATCGGGCCAGGTAGCCTCTGGATTCATCCTTCTTTTGGAAGGTGAGATATCTGGTAAATTCCCATACAGTCAATCTCTGTACGAGAAATACTTTGTTCTTACGAATTTTAGATAAGAAGTGGTGGAGTTTTGAGTTGGTGGAATTCAAATTTGCAGCAGTGTTTTCTTGGTGTCGAAGTTGAAATGTATTTCAACGGATTGCGATTGGATTATGCCCTTGAAGGCAGCTCGAATTATATTGCATGGAAAGACAAAATGGAGGCGGTGTTAGAAGTACATAGATGTTGAAGTCCCAAAGCCTACTGATGCTGCTCAAGTTGAGGCTTGGCAAAAGAAGACAGCAAAGTGTCGAAGGATTGTGTTGGAGGGCGTGAAGGATCACATTGTATCTAGCCTACATGGAAAGGCTTCTCCATACTTGATGTGGAAAGCGTTGACAGATTTATTCCAAAGCAAGAGCGACCAAAGGAAGTTGGCGCTCAAGGATAAACTCAGAAACGTTAAGTGTGAGAATGGAGACAGTATGCCCAAGTATCTCACGAAGTTCACCCAATACCGGGATGAGTTGGGAAGTGTGGGGGTGACTGTCGATGATGAGGACTTGGTGAGCTTGGCTCTCCTCGGTCTTCCGAAGAGTTGGCATTCCTATCAGGACTCTGTCAATGGTCGGGAGAAATTGCCAGGATGGGAGAGACTTTGGTCGGATCTTGTGCAAGAGGAGATCAGGTAGAATACCAGGGACGGATCTTCATCAAAGGCATCTAATGAAGAAAATTGCGCTTTGGCTACCAAACCAAAGAAGGGGAAGAACAAGAAAGCTTCTCATTCCGGTGTGAAATACAAGAAGCAGGACATGTCCAAGGTGAAGTGCTTTCACTGTCACCAGCACAGACATTATGCCACAAGTTGTCTGCAGAAGAAGAAAAATAAGCAAGTTGTTGGATCTGCAGCGGGAGAGGCCTTAGCCTTGCAGTTTGAGCTAGATTTTTCACTGATTGCATGCTTGGTATCAAGTGTGATGGGATCGGTATGGTTCTTGGATAGTGGTGCATCTTTTCACATGATAGGAGATCGAGATTTGTTTTCTGATCTGGATGAGAAAGATCTTGGAGTGCACATCGAGATGGGTGATGACGATAGATACAGTGCGACCAGTATCGGTACCATTTCCTTTGAGAGGGAGTCTGGTAAACCCTTCGTATTGAAGGAAGTGATGCATGTTCTAGGATTGAAGAAGAATCTTATCTCTATGGCAATGTTAGAAGACAAGGGATATGATGTTATCTTCAGCGAGGGAAAGGCTTTCCTGCGCAGTAAGACAACTGGAGAAACCCAGAAGATAGGGGTTCGAGTCAAGAACCTTTATCAATTGCATGCATATGGCTGCGTAGCAATGGCATGCAAAGTAGAAGTGGTGAGCCGGGATGATGGCGAGTTGTGGCACCGAAGATTGGGCCACCTTCACCATGGAGCTTTGAAGATACTGCAGCAGATTTCTACTGGGCTTCCTAAAGGCACTCTTGCGCAGTCAGATCAGTGCAAGGGGTGTACTTTGGGAAAATTTGTGAAAGCCACCTTTCACGAGAAGGATAGTCACGCCACGACGATCCTTGAGAGAATTCACACAAACTTGTGTGTACCTTTCTTAGTAGCTTCGACACCAAAGCACAAGTACTATGTGATCTTTGTTGATGATTTCTCTCGAAAGTGCTGGATCTTCTTCATGCAGAAGAAGAGCGATACATACTCAAAGTTCTATGAGTTCAAAGCACTAGTCGAGGAGGAATCAGGGAAGAAGGTGAAGACTCTTAGGAGCGAAAATGGTGGTGAATTCATCTCTGGCGAGTTCAAGGACTTTTGCAGCGCAGAAGGGATTCGAAGAGAGCTCATAGCTCCCCATAACCCACAACAGAACAGGGTTGCTGAGCAGAAGAACAGAACGATCGTGGGTGCTGCACAGGCGATGTTGCATGATCAGGGCCTATCCCTTCACTTGTGGGCGGAGGCATGCAATACTGCAGTATATGTGCAGAACCATTGTTCTCACAAGATACTTGGCATGAGTACACCCGAGGAGGCTTATTCTGGTAAGAGGCCTGATATTTCCCATTTGAGGATTTTTGGTTCCCCTGTTTACATGCATGTGACAAAGGATGCCAGGAAGATGCTGGAGCCGACCGCAGAGGTTGGGATATTTGTGGGGTACACTGATATGCCCCACAACTATCGTGTGTATTTTCTAGATAGTCGCAATATTGTTGTGCGACAGGATATTAAATTTCAAGAGGAGAAATCCATGAAGTGTTCGCTTGAAAGGGAGCCACACTTGCATGCAAATGAGGAGCTACTAGTTCTTAAGGATGAGCTTCATGATGTGGATCAGCCACAAGATGAAGTTCATGGAGTGGAAGAGACCACTCATGCAGCGCCAACCATCAGAGGGCGGAAGCACACTACAAAAGCTGAGCGACTGGCTCAAGATGCAGAGAAGGTTGTAGGACCACCTATAGCATAGCGCAGATAGAGACAATCACCTAATTGGTACACTGGATACATGGCTCTTGTGAGAAAATGTGTCGTGACTAAGCCATCCCCTTTCGAGGAAGCTGTGGAGGATCCCGCATGGGTATATACCATGGTGGAAGAGTATGATTCGATTGTCAGAAACAGTGCATGGGAGATTGTCCCAAGACTGGAGGGGAAATCAGTGGTGGGTTCGAGATGGATCTACAGAGTGAAGCAGGCAGCTGACGGGAGTGTGGAGAAGTACAAGGCAAGATTTGTTGTCTGAGGCTTCTCACAGATAGAGGGGATCGATTATGAGGAGACCTTTGCACCTGTCGCAAGCAATTCTTCCATACGGACGATTCTTGTTCTCTCAGCGCAGATGGGGTGGCACATCCATCATATGGATGTGAAGACTGCGTTCCTCAACGGAGTCATTGAGGACGAGGTGTACATAGAGGAGCCCGAAGTTTTTGAGATCTACAGCAGCAAGTCGCATGTGTGCAGGCTCAAGGGAGGCACATTGGGATATGGATTGTGGCACAGACAAGAGGATGAGGTGAAGCTATGTGGCTTCACGGATGCAGATTGAGCAAGGAGCCCAACGGACAGAAAGAGCACATCTAGAGGGATCTTCAGTATCAGGTCGACAGCAGTTTCTTGGTATAGCAGGAAGCAGAGATCCATGGCATTCAGTTCACCAAAGGCCGAGTATATGGCAGTAAGTTTGGCTGCATGCGAGGCTATATGGATGAGGAAGATCCTGGTCGGGTTGTTCGGGTCACACTTGAAGCCTACTGTGATTTATTGTGATAACCAGAGTTGCATTAAACTCTCAGCTAATCCAGTATTTCATGATAGATCCAAGCACATCGACATCAGGTACCATCATATCAGAGATTGTGTGTGGCGGAGAATCATGTTACTTTCATACATTCCCATGGAGGATCAGGATGCTGATATCTTGATGAAGGTGCTCACCAGGAGCAAATTCGAATACCACAGAGGCAGGATAGGGGTTGCAGATAATCCGTATCTTGTTGAGAGGGAGTGTTGAAAATGCAACAAGATTATGGAGCTTAGTGAAAAGAAGTCGCCTTCACTAAGTGGGCCCGTAAGCTATTTTTGGCGCAAAGTCTATTTTTAGACTATGTCTATTTTTAGACATATGGATCATGGTCTATGAGTTGCAGGATGCTATTTATGGATGATTGGTCATGTTGGTAAAAAATAGATGGACCTCTATTTTTATACATATGGGCGGAGTCTATTTTTAGACTATCAGTCTAAATATAGAACAATCGAATATTATTAGCTCTTAATAATATTTGGACTATAAACATTATCTTATCCTCTTACAGCACTTCAGTTCGAGCTATGGATGTGGCACATGCAATTTCCAGAAGGAAATACGCTTTTCTTATGGGTTAGTTGATCTATTGCATGAAGGACTTCAGTTAGAACTCAAGTGATTGAGTTTGGTGGAGTTGAATGAGGAGTTGATGGAGTTGTGTTCAGTTTGACTTAGTTAAACTAGTTGTATCTAGTCTAACTGAAAAATACACTAGTGATGAGTGGTGTGAATTAATTATTAATTAATTCACTAATTATTAACTCATAATCAACTAAAGAATACATCAGTTAACTCAGTGCATGGACAGTTCAGTGGAGACAAGTGTTAGAGGTGAGTAAAAGGGCAAGACAGCTGTCAGTTCTGACTATAGTTGTGCATGGGATTTGCACAATCAATGGATTGAGTATTTCCAATGAGGATTTTGTGGTATATCCAAGGGAAATACAAATTTCGATCATTCATTGATCAGTATTCTCATGCAGGATTGTGCAGTGGAGGCAGGCAAGCAGCGGAGGAGATTTGAGCCAGTGATTGATTCAGATCTGAGCTAGTTTGTGTGTAACAGGTGGAGATAGTGCTGAGTACTTGTGAGCAGTATTGTACTATTTATTGTTACATGTTCTCAATCAATATAATATACAGATAGTTGGGGGTTTTCAGCTTTATGCTTTCCCTGGGTACATACTGTGTTGATATGTGTGATTGATGCTTCAATGTGTGCATGTGATTGTTTCTTAATTACGCTAAATTGATGATCAACGTAGACGAGGTTATGTATTATGCATGATTCCGCAAATAGTGTATAATTAGGATAATCTCTATGAATAAGGGTCATTTATTCTGAAATTTCTACAGATTAAGTTGAAGTCTCCTCCTAGAATCCAGAAGTTTTCTCGTATAAGATTGGTAACTTTATGGAGGTTATGGATGAAGAGAGTCTTGTCAATAAGGATGTTAGGCAAATTTATATTTGAGATGACACCTATTTACACTAAACCTATCGAATGAAAAATAGATTTTAGACTTCTTGGGAATGAGAAGGAGTCATGTAGAGAGACTAATGAGGGATTATATGACAACTAGTACTTTGGATGGTCCATGAGCATCTTCAACTATCTGGTTGTTTTTTTTTCAAATTGATTTTAAGATTTTTTGAGAGGTTTCAATGAAAATTATGTTTCCTGCAATAGTATTATGCATAGATTTCATTGTAGCATCTTATTTTTAAGGAGTCTTTGCTTTTATTTTTTATTGAGACCCCTTTCCTTCCATGATATGACTTTCATGGTGGAAATTGAGAAGAGGGGTGAAATATCAGATTCATGTGTGAGACTCTTCCTATTTTTACCAAATAATCTACCAATTCTTGCAATAATTAACTATTTATTTTCTTGCCTCTATTTTTTGGCTCCTTTGAAAGGCTTAATTGATCTCTGGGAGTGTTTCTATTTACTACAAGAGAACAAGGAATGGAAGCTTGGGAGGGGATGTTACCTGAGAGATGATCATGGCATAAGCTTAGGTCTTGGTGATTGAGATAGGATTGAGAAATGATTTGGTCTTGCACGTTTGGAATAGCCATTAAATCTTTGTTTTTCCATTCTTCGGCTAGGGTATGAAGATCAATGTATTCTAACTCCATGTACTCTAGGACTTGTGGATTTGAGGGCTATAATATACATTCTTCCATTTTTACATCTTCTTGTGTGGTTTTGTTCACTAGATATTGTTTTGTAGGTTCTGATGACAGAGGCTCCCATTCATTCTTTGTTATTTTCGGTCGTTTTTCATTAGCAAAATTTTGAGGTAAAAAAATGTGCCTCAAAACAAATATGTACAACAAAAATTGGCTTTATAAGAACTAATATGATTCAATATGATGTTGTCAACCATGGGGGATGATTCACCATTTTTGGAGTAAAAAGGTTTAAAAAAAAACAACAACAACAACAACTACTTTTTCAACGTATGATTTTACTCAAATTTCGAGCGATTTCACTCATTGGATGCAAAATTTAAATTTGAATCCAAGGAGTACCTATGTTTCATACTTGTGATGGACCCTACTACATGAAAAATGTGTAATACATGAAATTATGTGATTGCAATCATGTTTTTTCATGTATTTCACATTTTTCATGTAGTAGAGTCCATTTAGACCATGCAACATGGTTACCCGGATGAAAAAAAATAAAAAAAAATCAAACGAGTTCTCTTGCTCAAAATTTGAGTAAAAGCATAGGGAGATAAGTTGAAAATACGAGTTCAAAAGGTAATTTTTCATTTTTTCCCTCCAAACTTGATGAGGTAATCTAATTTTATTTTATTATTTCCATTATTATTTTATAATACTCCTTAGTAGGACCATTTTAGAACTCAAAATTTCTTTAATTATCCTCCACTAGTTTATTTATCTACGGTGTTTTAGAGTACTATATATCTATTTTTTGTTCTATTCAGTTATTGAAATAAGATTCCCGGGGATTTTCTTAGTTGTTTTCCTTCTATTGGTTATTCTGGAAAAACCATATTGATCCATAGTTTGATTCATTGGGACCGCTTATTGATGTTGATTAGCTTAGTAGCCTCTAAATAGGTGGTTGTGCTCATGACATTTACAACATCAAAATGGGATCTCCTCATAATCTATTAGTTATTCCCATATTTCATCTTCGTTTCTAAGTTGGATTTTAGTTGGAAGGGGATTTTGTATATCAAGATAAGAATATAGACACATATATGAGGTGTAAAACCCTTGCTTTTTTATGTATGATATCATAACAAAGAATCCAATGATATTTCCATTTCGTTCTAAGATTTTTAGATCCCAAAATTCTCGAGGCAAGGAATAAAGGTGAATCCATACTAGAGCATAGGAGAAATATTCTTTATCTAGGTTAAATCTTTGAACCCAGGGCTTCATAAAGAGGCTAACATAATTCATGAAGTAGGGGCCACCTTGTAAGATTTGATCTCTGTCTTTGATATTGTTGACGATATTGGTCATGAAAAATCCCTTAGCATTGAGTTTGAGATCCAAATCACCCTTTAGGATCCAATTTTGTTTTATTCAACTAAGAAGGGTCCTTTTCAAGGGCCATAGACCCATGAATATGAAAATAACCACGTTCTCCCACATGAATTCTACTTTTGCACGAATATTTTTGTTCGAATTTTAAGCAGGGGTTCTTTTGATGTTTAAGGGATGTAGGGACCATAGGTCTTCATTGTTTTCACTCTCCTATTGGAAGTGTTTATAGCTTCTTCATTGTTTCCTGTAGGCCAAGAACTTCCTACTTCTTGAGTCAAAGAGCCTTTGAAAGTGTTGGGATTACTACACCTTCTCATCAATTTTTGATAGAGACGACCTACTTCTACGTTTCTTAAGGAGGTGCCCCCCCCCCATGGGGGAACCATTGGAATGCAAACAACGAAACTCCTCTGAAACCTTAATCACTACTCAAAGTACTTTAGAAACCCTAGCAAAGCCACATTATTTTTCTTATTCCAAGCTAATAATTTGAACATTTTTTTTTCTATTTCAAGGTCAATTTATAATAAAAAATAAATATTTACTAGTATTATTATTAACATAGTGTAAACATAATAGTCTTTTCTATTTTAAATTTTGACTCACAACATAAATTTAAATTTATCTTAAAATTCACACACACAAAATTAAAAGCCTATTTATATTTTTTTTATTACAAATATTTGTTTTATTATCTTTTGATTTAATACCATCTAACATTAATAATACTATATCCTCTATACTAAATTATAAAATAAAATTACAAAAATTACCCTTCATAAATAATAATTAATTTTCATTGGTTTTCTCAATAAAGTTTGAACATCAAATAGGGTTTTTAGACCCTCTCCAACTTGTTCTAGGGCCCCTTTTTCTTTCAAGCTAGCTAAAGTAGTCGCACCCCCTGCCCCCTTTCCTATTAGGAGTATTAAACCAATGCCTAATTCTGATTGATTAGTGATGTTTGTCTCAATGGGGAGTGGGTCAAACCCCTCCTACCGTAATGTAGCTTTTGGAGATTGTCATTTTTGTCTGGATCCGTCCTTTGACAAACACCTCCAGGGGAGAAAATCCACCCAATAGTGATTCCCTTATTGGGTGCTCAGTGCACATGTACAAAATGGCCAATTAGTTACTTAAAAATGTTAGAAAATGATATATTACAGAGCAATGGAACACATAAAATATTGCAGAAATATAAACACAGAAAATGCATAAAACAAGAGAGACACAGATATACGTGGTTCACCCAGTTTGGGCTACGTCCACCTCGAACAGCCAGTCCTCCCTTTCTATTATCCAGCAAAATGAAGAGACACAACCTACAGCAAATCCGCTGTAATATCCTCTGTCTTCTCTCACAGTCTCACCTCTCTGTTTCTCGCTCACACAGAATACACATTTGTCTCATAGCCTCAAAATACAATGCCCTCATACAAAGAGAGGG
>APFE030838048.1:86865-99489 GCA_000404065.3 Pinus taeda | reverse complement strand
AAGGATTCCCCAAAAAACGTCGTTTAGGGCCTCAAAACGGCTCCGGAAGTTCAGGACCCGAAAAACTGCTAAAAATAGTAAGTTGTGCTACAATTAAGGAAACTGAAAATGATGAGAAAGACAATGGTGGGGGTCCAGGTGGACTTGGCAGGTGGCCACCAATATCCACCTGGATCAGACACCCATGGACTTTTCTTAAGTTTTTCTTATGACTCCCTAAAATTGAAAAACGCCGAGTTTTTCCTATGCTAGACTCATTACAATTAACAGTAAAGGACCTGTTCAATTTAAACAGGAACAAACCGCTCCTTCTTAGGGTTCGAATTTTAAACTAAGTTGGAATCATTTGAAGGATGAACTTATAAACAAGCAAATGTTATCCTCCTCAAACTTGTCAAAAATAAAGAGGTACTTGCTAGAAATGGTGGGGGAAAAGAGAGAAAAATGAACTTGTTTGTTACACTGTGTGTTTTAGAAAGTAGTTAACCACTCTTGAACACGACACTTTTTGTTCACCTGGGTTGGGAAATTCTTTGCCTAATAGTTAATCAAACCATATTGAAAGTCTTCAACCGATTTCTGGGTATTAGCTTTGGGTAAATTGTTACTAAACCATCTGTAGTGTCATTATGTGTTCAAAAAGTTGGTTCAAACAAACCATTCATTTGCAAAATATCTGTCATCCATTTTGACCATCCTTGAGTCAGTCCTTGCCAATATGTTTCTTCAAAACTTGATCTATGATTTCGTTTTGTGGGCTTGCCTACGACATATTGCTTTTTATCGACTTCAGCTCATTATCTAGAAAGATGATCAAGAGATCGTCAGTGCCTCGGAATATGCATGCCCTAATGGCAGGTTTCTCTCCTTCGACGATAGGTTGCATCATTGACCTTTGATCAAAGGATTCTATGACATGTTCGACATCGGATCATTTTTTCACATTTCATGGATTGTACTGAGTTCTTTGAGAGCCATTGACATTACTTGTGGTTTCTCTCACACTTGTTAACAATTCACATCATTGACTGGTAATCAAGTGGTTTCTACCATGTTCGACTTCGACACATTCATTCACATGGATAGAATCGTACTAGTTCGGGAAGCAAAAATCAAGACCCTGGATCTAGTTTCTACCATCCAGGCTATGAGGAATTTTGTTATTCATTATACAGTGGACTATTTATAAACAGATGGTTGCGCCCACACTATGTCTACATATGTCTACACTCTTGATGTATTACAAAATCATTCTTGTATCAAAACAATTTAGTCAGTTTTAATTTGAGTATGGGAATGCCTACCTCAGCAATGATATGTTCACATATATGTATTTTGCATTGAATGTTTTTACAGGTTTTGACTTGGGTATCCATAGGATGATCCTTGAAATGATAAATTACTTCACTCTTCATAAGGTGACAAACTATATCTTCATCTATTACAGACTTTGCACTTTAGGGGGCAATCTGTTACACAAAAAATTGTCACTTTGACATTCTGCAATCTGTGTGAGTCCATTACCACTCATATTTTCCTCCTTTGCAAGTCTTAAGCCTCAGTTCTTCATATCAAGCCTTCAAAGAAGAAATAACTCCTCCAACGCCAACTCAACACTCTTTGTGTAGAATCACACAAAAGTAGCTAGGAGAATTATAATAAACAAGAACACTCAGACCCTGATAAGTAAGGGTCTCCCATGTAATATCTTTATATTAATAGAAAGGGTCTCCATGCCCGGTGTTTCCAAGTTGTATTCCTGATTCCTATGGATCCTGCTACAACCTATAACATGACATGATGTCCTTATTTTATTTACTTAAGTGATGTTAATGACCTAGATGGATATAGCATACATATCATGGTTTCACTGCAGGGACCTAACTCAATTAACCAATGTATAAATCATTTACTATCCAATGCACATTATTTGTTATGAACCATAATAATGAACATTTTGACACAACGCCTCATTCTAAGGTAACATACACATTTGGTCAATCCATTTATCAAAATTGTACATTTCAGAGATGCCATACACACACAATATTTATGTATTTGTCATAACTATAATGCCATCTTCACATAGAGGTGTATCCACATGTTCACATGTTAACATCACAAATATAGTCCCAAAATCCAGAATGATTGCAACTAGAAATGAATCATGATTCACTAACAAATAAACATGTATAAATGGATAGTTATATCTAAATTTGCAAGGAAATTGAATCCAGGACAAGGACTCGCCACCCAACCATAGACAAGTTGCAGCCAAGCTACTTGCAAATGTCACCCTTGAGAAATATTCCAAGGGTATGAGGTGGTCTTAATCAAGGGAATAAACACCAATCTACCAACTGAAACAAAAAATGAAGATATTCATCTCCCTCCACCCACCAGCTTTTCAACAGTTCACTAATGCACATGGAGTTCTAGAGGCCACTTTCCTCTACCCTGCAGCTATCTAATGAAGGACAAACAATACTCGGATAAAACTAGAAGCTTTCAGCCTCTCCTTTATTCTACATTGTCTCTTGTAATTCGATTCTCCTTCTGCAAAATTCGAGCTCTTTTTTCCCATTCCAGTCTGAATCTCCCTCTCCCTTGTTTTTTCTCATTTTTTCCCCTACGAAAATTCCTCTCCCTTTATGAATGAATGAAAATGAGTCTTCCTCCCCAACTTCCTCCCCCCCTTCTTCTTTTCTGCTGTTGTGCAGTTCCCTGCCAATACTTGGTCTCTCATTAATTTTCCTGTCCTTTTGCTCTCTATTTTGCTGTGTTGTGGTTTCCAAGCCAACATGGGCTTGTGCCTAGTGTTACAACCCAATCAATTTCCAACAATAGTCTCATTCCATAGACCATCCCTATGCATTAAATTCTCAATAGCCATCCTTTAATGGTTTTCATCTACTTCAGATTTTCCTACCTTCAAAAAGTAAGCTGAGCAACTGACCTCCCCAAACCTCTTGGAATCCATGTCCCTTACTCAACCAATTTAAGTTTTAAATTCAATTTACATGATGAGATTACATTGCCAAATCAAGTCATTCATGGTTTGGTTGTTACACGTAGTGAAGAGGCACCACCCAAAAAATTCTAACAACGAAAACCAAGAAATTAGGGGGATATAGAAGGAAACAACTAGTCTAGATGGTAACCCCAACAACTAAGCCTAGAGGTCTCACTATTGAGGTAGACCATTTGAACTGAAAAACCATCATAGATAAAAATAATTTGGGATCAAAAGGACTTTGGAGAATCATGGAAATAGGTGAGGTCAATATTGGAGTAAATCCTATGGCACAACGAGCACTTTGATTGTACATGAGGTAACATATCCTCTTTAAAATACCTTTGGGGGATTCTTGGTGTGTACCCTCACATTAATGGTAGAAGGGATGGTTAGAATGTCACATACCATCCCACCCCATATGGGGACGTAATGATATACTTTTAGACCTAGTTGATGCCAATTTTTAGAAATATCCCAAATCATTTCTATTTTTTTTTTTTTTTAACATTTCCAAAATCTGTGTGAAGATGGAGAGTTTTAATTGGTGACAATACACTTGGTAGGGGGTTTGAAATTCAAAAACTAGGGGTTAATGGAAAGGTCATACTAACATAGAAAACTAAACGTCTCTTCTAATACTTTTATGCAATCATTAGGATTTTATAAAACAAATTAAGAAAAAACCTAAAAGTGAAAGAGATTAGAAAATCTAATGTCCATATTGATTTAATCCACTTGACAAGAGTAGATATTGACAAACATAACCCATTCAATCTATAAATCAAGCCATGACAATGATACTCCTTCATGAAGATTGAACATTAAGTGCATAATGGAATCATTTATATTGTCATACTCCCATGGTGTGTGGTCATATTCTAACTACTTATTAATGAAACGAAAATAGTGCTAATGGAGAGGAATCCCCTTCGTGATTTGCATTTGTCACTTTAAAATAACAATAGAGTCCTAGTTATTAACTTGCACAATGATATGAATCCTTGTTATTCAACTCAAAAGGGTCTAAAATTATTATATTGGGCTATAATCTAGTTTAGGGTTTTCATAGAATAATGGGTGTGCATGAATTTTGTCAAACAATTTGATGTCCCTCTATTTCCATCAAGAATCCCTACTGCATAAAGAGGGATAAAACTTCCACGGGATTAAGAAAATGACATTACTCTAGAGGTTGGGGTAATTTGGGGTGAGAATGAATGTCTAGTTATCCATAATTTGAATGGTCATTGTTATAATGAGTTCAAAGAAAGTAGCAAGTGGAAGCATGGGAAACAACTCCATGAGGAGTTCTTATTGTATAACCATGTGAATATTGTTGTTGGTTGCATATGTATGTATATATAGAGTAATAATGTTAAAGGGCCAACATTACTAACTCCCATTGCAAAAATACCAATTGAAGGCCATGGAAAACAATTCTTATCAATAAAGAAACCCCATAACTTCCTCCAATATTTTTTTTGTAGTTTCGATATTCAACAATTTCTATAAGGTAACACTTGCACTCATGTATATATTATAGCATTGCTATACTAGCAACACCAAATTGAACACTATATTCTATGATTTTATCTTTTGTGTAAATGATAATTTCTGGTTGGCATATTATGGTGAGCATTATGAGAATGAGTAGACCCTATTGAGCATTATGTTAGAAATTTTGACACTATCTTGTAATTTTATCTCTCCATGCTTTTTGTGATATATTTTTTGGTTTAGACGAGAGTATGGATGGACTTGTGTGGTTTCGAAAATATTGTGTATCGTTTACCATGTAATACACGGTTATTGTTTGCAATAACATTGACAACTTATATAATTATACTTTTTGCGTGACATTGATTTTATGCCATGTAGCACTCATGAGGCAATGTCACTTGTTAACATGAGATATATAGTGCAATGCTAATGTATGTAGTTTACAAGTCCATTCTGTTGAAAATAGCAACAAGAAATGATAAAAATAGAATCTAGAATATTCCAATTTTAATTTTTCCTTGAATTAAAATTGAGAATTAAAATTCGAATTTAGTCTCACGAGCTGCTTGAAAAATAATTAATTCATTCATTATGGATTAATTAGTTGGAGAAATTCAAGCTAGAAGCCTTTGTGAAGTCATGCAACAATTATCCCTTAAATTAAGGAGATAAGATTGAGCTATATTTGAGTTGTAATCAATTAGCTTAGTTTACTGAGTTAAGTCTAGTTAAAGTAGTTCCAAATTGTTTGAGGAACTAATTGTGAGTTCAGTCAGTTAATGCATGCATGCATCCAACTAGTGTACTCCAGATAACTGAAGATTCCCTCATCAATAACTCATGCATGTCTATTCAGAGAAAGACCCGGTTGAGCTAAATGTCAAGGACAGGTTACTATCAGTTGCATGTGTTTTCCTATAAAGCAAACTCATCCATGCAGTCAAGGGAAGGTTCCTTGAGGATTGCACAGTTTTACAGGGTGTGAGATCAGTGTTACACTTGGTAATAGTAGGATCACCCAAGAGAAACAATGCAAGGAAATAGGAGGCTTGGAGGGCAGAGGAGAAGGTTGGTGAGAAGCCTTGTTTTCCTGTGAGCATCCAGGAGGATTGTACTGAGAGCTGGCTAGATGTGAGAGCTAAGGCTTTGTGTAATTCTGATATATTTCCACCTTGCATGATAAGACAGATAGTGGGGTTTTTAGCTGAGGATTTCCCCTGAGTATTCTTCTGTGTGTCATGTGCATTGATTCTTCTTCTGGTTATATGTGTTTAGCTTGATCTTGCTCAAATCCTTTTAAGCTTCCGCAAAATTGATTATAGAAATAGAATAAAGTATTTTGCTTTAGTTATATTGTATTATCAAGTTAATCTACAGTCAGAATTTCTACACATTCAATGATATCTATTTGATGACACTAGCTTTCACATCGAGATTTAAGTGGATATCCATTACTATTTTATTTGTTTAAGCTTGGATGGGTGTCTATGTTGAAGTTTTATCCCCTTTTGGGAGTCAGATAACTAGAGAATAGTTTTTCTATTTTTAGATGAGGTATAATTGAAATTTGACAAATCAATTAATCTAATGCAAAACGTACATAAATTGATTGAAAATAGTTTTTTTTGATGCCATAGATGGATTCAAAGGTAAAAAATACCTTAAAGGCAGTCACATTATGCAATCTCAAAAAGTCAATTTTGAGATTCAAGCCATGCACAATCAAAATTTATCAAAGTCCAATAAGAAAAGGGTTAAAAGGATGTTGAGAGAGGTCAATGTCGTTAACCCTTTATCCAACTACTTCTTTCTTTTAATGGAAAAATCACAATAAAGTCTTGTTTAAGATAAAAGACACCCGTAAACTTTTCTATGGAATTTAATAGGGGGCAACAAATTTCCTTATGTCATGTACGTCCCGTTTCCATGTATTTTGATCACTTTTTCAAAAAAATTGACAATTTGCATTATTTTAAAATTAGCAAAACAAAAAAACTCTCCTTACAAAGATAAAACTAAAAGTCCCCCTACAAAAATAAAACTAAAACTCCCCACCAAAATTATATGAAAAAAAAAACACACTTTAAATACTATTTATCCAACCAAAATTACATGAAAAAACCAAAACACTTTGAATACTATTCACCCATGTTTATCCCGCTCTCTTTTTAATATGGTGGGACGATACACTCATGTGTGATCATGTGTGATCATATCATATGTTTATCCCGCAGCTTGCAACTAAGAATCTATTTACTCTAACCAATCACAAGGTTTAGAACATAAACCAGGGTATAAAGTCTATTTCACCCGACATCAAGATTTATGACTTCATGCTTTAGGGGGCAATTGTTATAGACATATTTGGGCACTTCAACCCCAAACTTATATGTCGATAAACTAAGGGCTCATCAACCCCTAAAAGAGTTGTTTCATACCCTAAAAGAACATGGTCATCTGATTACATCATTCCCCAAAAGTTCCACCTGAAAAACCATCCAGAAATGGCATAAAATGAACCATACTGACTGCTACATTGGCCAAGTGCAATGCATACTCAGTGATACACTGCTCAGGTGTGATGCAAACTGATTAGGCCTTCTATAGGGTGCGATGGGCAAGGATGGACAAATGTCCGAGACAGTTTGCTAAGTGGATACTCATGGAATCTTCTAGAAACTTCTCTTATGACACTTGCCTCTCTGAATTCGCCCAGGGATGAGTAAGAGATCCAAGAAATCTCCAAGTGGAACCAAATGCAACAAGTGGAATGACACGAATCAAAAATCCAGAGATGACTCACACCCTTGCACACATCTATAAATGGATCCCTCATCTAAGAGATCTGGAGGCTAGAATTTTGTGAATTGCAAGGAAGTGCTAATAGTTTGTATTTAAGGAAAGAGCATTGCATTGTTGGTGTGATCTTGCTATTTCATGAGGTGAAGAGGGATTTATGTTGGGAGGATGATACTGGATCAGACAACTGGGTTGTAATTCTCCCTTCTATTTAATAAAGTTCTTCAAGTTTTCTTCCATATAATTATGCAATTACGAATGTTATCATTTGTGAATGCTAGTATATGTTCATTATATATCTGATTCTGTAATGTTGTAATGTTTATGATATAATAGATCAAGATTCTTTGACGGTTCTTTGTCACTGTGTTTCTACAGGTACTTTAAAAGCGGGATAAGTACAGGGAGGAGTTGCAAGCTCTGTCAAGGGGGAGAGAGATCAAGCAAAGGATTAAGCGGAAGTTCTAGGTTGGTCCCACTGTCTTTCTCTTATCTATTATACATAGAAGAAATCGTGAATTGCTTTAAACTATTGTTTCTAGGGTAGCTGCCAAACCTAGAGGGCTAGTCGTTCGAAAAGACACTAGTTTTCCTAGAAATGTCGTGGACCATGGGTAGATCTTCAAAAATCCAACTTAACTCACATAAAGAAGGGTAAAACCCTTTTTGACTCTTTAACTATCTATGCACTCCATGACCACAATTTGCAGAGAATTTACATTTCTTTACATAAAACTTGGGCTTTTGCCCCAAAACTGACCCTAGGGGACCCCATCCCAACAAGGGGTCCACTCCTAACCAATAACATGGCTGCTAGGTTGGCGTGTCCGCCAACTCTCTCGTCAACCTTCCAAGGTGCAACCAATTTACTCCAGGTAGTGGTGTCGACCCTACGTGGCTTAAGGGATCCACTCCCAACAAATGGCAGGACCATAGGGCTGGTGTGTTAACCATATCATCCCATTTGACATCATCCCGATCAGTCGCCTTGCTTCCCATAACAATCGTTTGGGGTAAACACTTCGGGCCACGCAAACCTTCCTTATCTACTCACGTTAAAGGGAAACTTAGCTGCACTGCTAGGTAACCTCCGCATATAGGGTTACCTTCTAGGGGTAGGATAAGGTATATCCAGACTATGCTATAAGTCTATGGCACTCCTGTATGTGCCGCATCAAACTAACACTCGATCTCCACCATAGCTTAACTAAAGGTTCTTGAACCTGCCTTATGCAATGCATCAAAAGGGGATCTTTACGATTGTCGCAAGAGCAAGTCTTGACCTTGCCATGATTTTACTAAGCTAGTTATTTTGACCATGGCTCTGTCCCAGAGGTCCTATAGACCTCCAGTTCAATGCTAGTTCTCGGTGTCAATGTCAATGGTTTATTAATGCACCATATGGTGCTACCCCTCCTAATCTTGGGCCAATCCATCTCTAATGAGTTCTTGGACCATTTGCATTCCCCTTTCTCAGATAAGGGATTCCAAGCATGTTGGTGTAGGCACTCCTATAGCCCTTACCTACATTGGGCTTCGTGTGAACTCCTTAAAGGTCTCCACATTGCCTACCACACACCGAGATTTTCATAATCCATGGCAAGGTTGCAAGCAAATCTATGGCACTATGTAGAGCCTCCTTGGGCCCATAAAATGACACCAGGACACTAGTGGAAGACATTCAATCTATTGAGAATGTAAGGCTGACTAAGCCTTCCTGCAAGGGCCTCGGGCTATTTTTTCCCTTCAAAGAAGAAATAACTCCTCCAACGCCAACTCAACACTCTTTGTGTAGAATCACATAAAAGTAGCTAGGAGAATTATAATAAACAAGAACACTCAGACCCTGCTAAGTAAGGGTCTCCCATGTAATATCTTTATATTAATAGAAAGGGTCTCCATGCCTGGTGTTTCCAAGTTGTATTCCTGATTCCTATGGATCCTGCTACAACCTATAACATGACATGATGTCCTTATTTTATTTACTTAAGTGATGTTAATGACCTAGATGGATATAGCATACATATCATGGTTTCACTGCAGGGATCTAACTCAATTAACCGATGTATAAATCATTTACTATCCAATGCACATTATTTGTTATGAACCACAATAATGAACATTTTGACACAACGCCTCATTCTAAGGTAACATACACATTTGTTCAATCCAAATCATCAAAATTGTACATTTCAGAGATGCCATGCACACACAATATTTATGTATTTGTCATAACTATAATGCCATCTTCGCATAGAGGTGTATCCACATGTTCCCATGTTAACATCACAAATATAGTCCCAAAATCCAGAATGATTGCAACTAGAAATGAATCATGATTCACTAACAAATAAACATGTATAAATGGATAGTTATCTCTAAATTTGCAAGGAAATTGAATCCAGGACAAGGACTCGCCACCCAACCATAGACAAGTTGCAGCCAGGCTACTTGCAGATGTCACCCCTGAGAAATATTTCAAGGGTATGAGGCGGTCTTAATCAAGGGAATAAACACCAATCTACTAGATGAAATAAAGACTGAAGATGTTCATCTTCCTCCACCCACCAGCTTTTCAACAGTTCACCAATGCACATGGAGTTCTAGAGGCCACTTGCCTCTACCCTGCAACTATCTAATGAAGGAAAAACAATACTCGGATAAAACTAGAAGATTTAAGCCTCTCCTTTATTCTACATTGTCTCTTGCAATTCGATTCTCCTTCTGCAAAATTCGAGCTCTTTTTTCCCATTCCAGTCTGAATCTCCCTCTCCCTTGTTTTTTCTCATTTTTCCCCTACTAAAATTCCTCTCCCTTCCTAAATGAATGAAAATGAGTCTTCCTCCCCAACTTCCTCCCCTCCTTCTTCTTTTCTATTGTTGTGCAGTTCCCTGCCAATACTTGGTCTCTCATTAATTTTCCTGTCCTTTTGCTCTCTATTTTGCTTTATTGTGGTTTCCAAGCCAACATGGGCTTGTGCCTGGTGTTACAACCCAATCAATTTCCAACAATAGTATCATTCCATAGACCATCCCTATGCATTAAATGCTCAATAGCCATCCTTTAATGGTTTTCATCTACTTCAGATTTTCCTACCTTCAAAAAGTAAGCTGAGCAACTGACCTCCCCAAACCTCTTGGAATCCATGTCCCTTACTCAACCAATTTAAGTTTTAAATCCAATTTACATGATGAGATTACATTGCCAAATCGAGCCATTCATGGTTTGGTTGTTACACATAGTGAAGAGGCACCACCCAAAAAATTCTAACAACGAAAACCAAGAAATTAGGGGGATATAGAAGGAAACAGCTAGTCTAGATGGTAACTCCAACAACTGAGCCTAGAGGTCTCAGTATTGAGGTAGACCATTTGAATTGAAAAACCATCATAGATAAAAATAATTTGGGATCAAAAGGACCTTGGAGAATCATGGAAATAGGTGAGGTCAATATTGGAGTAAATCCTATGGCACAACGAGCGCTTTGATTGTACATGAGGTAACATATCCTCTTTAAACCACCTTTGGGGGATTCTTGGTGTGTACCCTCACATTGGTGGTAGAAGGGATGGTTAGAATGTCACATACTATCCCACCCCATATGGGGAGGTAATGATATACTTTTAGACCTAGTTGATGCCAATTTTTAGAAATATCCCAAATCATTTCTATTTTTTTGTTTTAACATTTCCAAAATCTGTGTGAAGATGGAGAGTTTTAATTGGTGACAATACACTTGGTAGGGGGTTTGAAATTAAAAAACTAGGGGTTAATGGAAAGGTCATACTAACATAGAAAACTAAACGTCTCTTCTAATACTTTTATGTAATCATTAGGATTTTATAAAACAAATTAAGAAAAAACCTAAAAGTGAAAGAGATTGGAAAATCTAATGTCCATATTGATTTAATCCACTTGACACGAGTAGATATTGACAACCATAACCCATTGAATCTATGAATCAAGCCATGACAATGATACACCTTCATGAAGATTGAACATTAAGTGCATAATGGAATCCTTTATATTGTCATACTCCAATGGTGTGTGGTCATATTCTAACTACTTATTAATGAAACAAAAATAGTGCTAATGGAGAGGAATCCCCTTCGTGATTTGCATTTGTCACTTTAAAATAACAATAGAGTCCTAGTTATTAACTTGCACAATGATATGAATCCTTGTTATTCAACTCAAAAGGGTCTAAAATTCTTATATTGGGCTGGAATCTAGTTTAGGGTTTTCATCAAATAATGGGTGTGCAGGAATTTTGTCAAACAATTTGATGTCCCTCTATTTCCATCAAGAATCCCTACTGCATCAAGAGGGATAGAACTTCCACGGGATTAAGAAAATGACATTACTCTAGAGGTTGGGGTAATTTGGGGTGAGAATGAATGTCTAGTTGTCCATAATTTGAATGGTCATTGTTATAATGAGTTCAAAGAAAGTAGCAAGTGGAAGCATGGGAAACAACTCCATGAGGAGTTCTTATTGTATAACCATGTGAATATTGTTGTTGGTTGCATATGTATGCATATATAGAGTAATAATGTTAAAGGGCCAACATTAATAACTCCCATTGCAAAAATACCAATTGAAGGCCATGGAAAACAATTCTTATCAATAAAGAAACCCCATAACTTCCTCCAATATTTTTTTTGTAGTTTTCAATATTCAACAATTTCTATAAGATAACACTTGCGCTCATGTATATATTATAGCATTGCTATACTAGTAACACCAAATTGAACACTATATTCTATGATTTTATCTTTTGTGTAAATGATAATTTCTGGTTGGCATATTATGGTGAGCATTATGAGAATGAGTAGACCCTATTGAGCATTATGTTAGAAATTTTGACACTGTCTTGTAATTTTATCTCTCCATGCTTTTTGTAATATATTTTTTGGTTTAGACGAGAGTATGGATGGACTTGTGTGGTTTCGAAAATATTGTGTATCGCTTACCATGTAATATACGGTTATTGTTTGCAATAACATTGACAACTTATATAATTATACTTTTTGCGTGACATTGATGTTATGCCATGTAGCACTCATGAGGCAATGTCACTTGTTAACATGAGATATATAGTGCAATGCTAATGTATGTAGTTTACAAGTCCATTCTGTTGAAAATAGCGACAAGAAATGATAAAAATATAATCCATAATATTCCAATTTTAATTTGTCCTTGAATTAAAATTCGAATTTAGTCTCACCACCTGCTTGAAAAATAATTAATTAATTCATTATGGATTAATTAGTTGGAGAAATTCAAGCTAGAAGTCTTTGTGAAGTCAT
>APFE030838048.1:74306-86629 GCA_000404065.3 Pinus taeda | reverse complement strand
CATGCAACAATTATCCCTTAAATTAAGGAGATAAGATTGAGCTATATTTGAGTTGTAATTAGTTAGCTCAGTTTACTGAGTTAAGTCCAGTTAAAGTAGTTCCAAACTATTTGAGGAACTAATTGTGAGTTCAGTCAGTTAATGCATGCATGCATCCAACTAGTGTACTCCAAATAGCTGAAGATTCTCTCATCAGTAACTCATGCATGTCTATTCAGAGAAAGACCCGATTGAGCTAAATGTCAAGGACAGGTTACTATCAGTTGCATGTGTTTTCCTATAAAGGAAACTCATCCATGCAGTCAAGGGAAGGTTCCTTGAGGATTGCATAGTTTTACAGGGTGTGAGATCAGTGTGAATGATCAGTGTTACACTTGGTAATAGTAGGATCACCCAAGAGAAACAATGCAAGGAAATAGGAGGCTTGGAGGGCAGAGGAGAAGGTTGGTGAGAAGCCTTGTTTGCCTGTGAGCATCCAGGAGGATTGTACTGAGAGCTGGCTAGATGTGAGAGCTAAGGCTTTATGTAATTCTGATATATTTCTACCTTGCATGATAAGACAGATAGTGGGGTTTTTAGCTGAGGATTTCCCCTGAATATTCTTTTGCGTTTCATGTGCATTGATTCTTCTTCTGGTTATATGTGTTCAGCTTGATTAGTTATATTGCATTATCAAGTTAATCTACAGTCAGAATTTCTACACATTCAATGATATCTATTTGATGACACTAGCTTTCACATCGAGATTGAAGTGGATATCCATTACTATTTTATTTGTTTAAGCTTGGATGTGTGTCTATGTTGAAGTTTTATCCCCTTTTGGGAGTAAGATAACTAGAGAATAGTTTTTCTATTTTTAGATGAGGTATAATTGAAATTTGAAAAATCAATTAATCTAATGGAAAACGTACATAAATTGATTGAAATTAGTTTTTTTTTAATGCCATAGATGGATTCAAAAGCAAAAAATACCTCAAAGGCAGTCACATTATGCAATCTCAAAAAGTCAATTATGAGATTCAAGCCATGCACAATCAAAATTTGTCAAAGTGTTAAAAGGATGTTAAGAGAGGTCAATGTCGTTAACCTTTTATCCAACTACTTCTTTCTTTTAATGGAAAAATCACAATAAAGTCTTGTTTAAGATAAAAGACACCCATAAACTTTTCTATGGAATTTAATATGGGGCAACAAATTTCCTTATGTCATGTCAGTCCCATTTCCATGTATTTTGATCACTTTTTCAAAAAAATTGACAATTTGCATTATCTTAAAATTAGCAAAACAAAAAAACTCTCCTTACAAAAATAAAACTAAAAGTCCCCTACAAAAATAAAACTAAATCTCCCCACCAAATTTATATGAAAAAAAAAACACTTTAAATACTATTTATCCAACCAAAATTACATGAAAAAAACAAAACACTTTGAATGCTATTTACCCATGTTTATCCCGCTCTCTTTTTAATATGGTGGGATTTACTCTACCCAATCACAATGTTTAGAACATAAACCAAAGTATAAACTCTATTTACTCTAACCAATCACAATGTTTAGAATGTAAACCATCGTATAGAGTCAACCATGTCAATGTAGAAAGATGAGAATGTGATAATGACTAACCACACAACCTCCGAGACAAACTTGACAAGACAAGTTCCCAACCCTTGTCCCTAATATCTCACATAACAAAGACACCAAACGAAGTTGAATAGGTTATGAAGGTCCACACAAACTTGACATGACAAGTTCCCAACACTTGTCCTTGATATCTCACATAACAAAGACACCAAACGAACTTGAATAGGTTAGTGAAGGTTGAGGCCCATTGTGCCACACAAGTTGACCAACGGTACTTGGAAATTCATCCCTCACAATAAAGTTAACGCCTTTTAAAGCGATAGCTAACTCATAGTTGCTTAATCAATTTCCTTAGTTATTTGTGAATCTTTACTTTTTGTACTAAACAACAAAACTTATGCAATTTCTTAAGTCCAAGCCACCCAATTCTAAGTATATTGCATTCTCAACTAGCAGTTTTGATAAGTAATGTAATGTAAAATATACATCCACATTTATTTTTTTTTAATGCAGAATCATCTCAACCACTATATATCGACATCGTCCTAACGACTCCCTCAAATTATTGACTAACCTCCTTCATGGACCCCTCGTTGTAATACTAGATATTGTTTTATGAGCCCTACCAACCCATTAACGCGCAGCGGAATTTAAGCACCATAGCAATTAATTCATCCACTTCCCCTTCTTTATTTACCAAATGGCAATGTTGACTCAAGTAAATTACTAAATTTGATGTCTTAGTGAAGTCCTTTTAATTTAAAAAAAAAATTCGTTTAGTTATTATGTTAATCCAATTTTACATTTGAAATTTAAGGGAAAAACAATAATGTTGACTGAAGTAAATTAGTAAAAGATGAATGATCATTTTTGAGTAACTAAATGAGTAAATATTAGAAAACCCATATAGTAATATTCCTCCCCCGACTTGGATCTTGACGTTATCAATCGCCATCGTCATACACGTCGTCACACGTTTTGGAAAACAATATGGATTTAAATTTTTTATTTTAAAGATTAAAAAACACATTTTTCCAGCTTTATATTGTAATAATGTGGAGACAATGTTCACGCTCTTAAATTAAAATATGAGAGAGACGGTCACGGCCCTAAATCTCGTGTTTGATTTTGGCACTTGAGTGGATTTCACTGCATTCTTTATTTTTGTCATTTATATTTTATTGCATTTATTACAAGTTGCAAGGTAACACTCTAAATGGACTTCTAACAATGACGAATACAAACGTGAGGGTGATGTACGCCTGTAATCATCAATTCGAAATTAAAATTAAAATATTTATTTAAATTCTAATTGACCCGTAAATATTGATTTAACGTGTTTTTATTCTTATCGTGTCTTTTAAATAAATTAAAGTTATTTAAATGGATGCCTTCTCGGTTAATTTTATTGGTAAGAATTTTAAAAATATTGTAATTAGAATATATGTATTTGAGATTAGGTACATTATTTCAATAAGAATTTTAAAAATATTGTAATTAGATTATTGTATGAAATTTGGTACATTTTTTGATAATAAGATTTTCAAATATTGCAATTAGAATTTGATATTGAGATTTGGTAAATTATGATAATAATATTTTATTATGCTTTTTAATGGTGATGGATATATATTTGAAATAAATATATTATATTTTTATAAAATATTTTAGAAGTTTGATGATATAAAATTTACAATTGATATGAATGAAAAAATATTATTTTTGGTAAGGAGTAAAAGTTACAAGGGATGTAATATGAATGGTAATAGAAATTCATTCAAAGCATGCAAAATATCCATTATCTTGCTTCTTTTACATGGGGCATTATAAAGATGAAGTGATTATAAATTGTATAAGTGGATATAATGTGTTTGAAGTTTAAGTAGGGGATTTTGTTTTTTGCGCTTTGAATGTCATAAAGTTTAAACTTTAAAAATAGAAACATAAATAGAGACAACTCTTAAAAGCTTGAAGACTATGTGCATGATTTTTCTAATGCTTGTGTATATTTTTTTTGTGCAGGAGAAGAGCTTGAAAGACAAGGAGGAAGTTTGACAACAAATGGTAAGTACGAGAGTTTAAACAAGGGAAAAAGTGGGGGGTGGAAGGTTGTGTTAAATAAGCTAGATAAGATGTTATTGTGCTTGAGGTGTGAGAAAATAAACACAAAAAATTGTTAGTACAATGTATTGGGCAACCAAGGGGACATCGAGGAATGTGCCTATATGCATTGGTGTAAAAGAAATAAGCATTTTTAAATGATTCAAATTAGTTGTTTTGTTGATGCTAGAGTGTTTCCATGTTATGAGGGATGAATCACTAGATATTTATAAAAGGATAGTCGATATTAATAGCTAATAAATGACATGTCACATCAACAATGTAAGTTTTATTATTGAAACAACATACATACTTAAAGTTGTAGAAATAACTCAAAATTTGCAGCTGCTAATGAATTCAAACTGAAAACAATAGACACAAATTTCTTCTACTCAATCTACGGAAAGGAAAATGTACAATAGAAACATGTTGGCTTGGGGGTGCTTGGACCCAAGTTCAGAGTTAGTTGCGCTAACCAACAAACCCCTACACTACCAGCCCCTTTGGCAATAACCCGTGTAGCACAAGCTGCATTCTCACTTGAGGTAGTGTCGGGGGCTGCTAGAACCAGGCTTTTGCATCTAGAAATCTATGTAATGTGGTTTAACGTGTTTTCCATAGTTTTAGTTTTGATCCGACCTTTGCGAACCCTTATTCATGAAACTCAAATGATTTTCAGTTAAAGAGAGTTATAAGCTTCATGTAACCATCTAATCATGCATAAAATAACATCTAACAGTTGATCCGGGTCTTCGCAGAGTAATTAAGCTAAAATACAAATAAATTTCATTCAATTGCGCATAAGTACAAAAAATACATAAATACATAAAATTAGACACATAATTGCTTCAAATATCATTTATTACTTCAGATCTTCCTTATACAACTTTTAGACCTTGTGCACACAATTGCAGGGGCCCGCATAGTTAGCTGTGGACTTACCAAGGTCTCCGCGCACTCAGCCGCAGGAGCCTTCCCCTTCGCCCAAAACACAGAAAGATGTACAATTACAGACCCAAAATCATATCATAACATCAATTAATTACCTTAGACTTGCTAAGACATCCCTTTATATATCATATTCCCTTACAATACCATGATCCGCAAACCATGGGTAGATCTCAAAACAATACCAAAATATAAGGGGTTTTGACCTTCCTAAAATCCCTTGACTCCTATTTGACCTGAGCTACTCATGCTTCACACCTAAAAATGCGAAGACTTACAATATTTTAACAAAATTGACCCAGTGGACCTCGTCCCAATAGGCCCCCAACACAATTATGTGACTTTTCCTCAAGTCACTCTACTGGTATGCTTTGGATCTTTATTTTAGGCTAGAACGAAGGCTTCACTGGGTGAAGCGCCTCCATGCATTGAATGACTTCCTGTTGAACTTCTTCGACCAAATTTTCTGTAGTTGGCCCGTCTGCTACTAAGTTGATGGTTTGTTGCATTTGTTGCATACTCTTAAGCATGCCTTCCATAGTTTGTGAGAGTTTCCCTGCTTCTTCTTCCCATGGCTACATTCGTGCAGTGATGATCTGCATCTTCTTCCACAACTCCTCGATCTGTCCTTGCAGGGATGTCCCCTCTTTCAATCAAGTGAACCGTTGCACTGGGGCTAAGGTGTGCGTTGTTACCTTTATCTCTTCACACTACATCTGCTTATCGTGAATGGAAACTTTGATCTTCTTCACCTGTGGATCCTCCTACAGTGAAGCCCACATTTCTAGAGTTTCTTCAAACAATTAGCTACACTCCTTGACTGCAACATCAAGATTCTCCTTGTCCATTCTGATGGCAGCCTCGCACTGCTCTCAAATCTCTGGTGGTGTGGTGGGCTACAGTTTCAATTGAAGCTCAGTAATTTGGAGCTGCAGATCAAAACGAACTATATCCACCTGCGTTGATTCTCTAAATGCATCTACCAACTACTGCACTTTGTCTTCAAAAGTAGCCTCTGATTGAATCTAGAGCTCGGGGAGCTCACCGCATACTCTTGAAATAGCCTGCTCCAGTTGCGCTCTTCTTGTAGCTGTCTCATCACGGTCCTTGAGAGATCTGTGCTTTTCATCACACATTTGTTGACTGGTGATTTGTGCATCCTTGATCAGCATGAGAGCCCGTTACTCTTGCACCTTAAGCTCATATGCTACACCCTGGTGTAGCTCATGTAATGTGGATAGGGGGAACACCTCGAGGTTTATACTTACATCTTTGGGCAACTGGGCACTCTCTTATTCTGTAACATTGTTCAAATGTAAAGATACATTATGCGTCATCGTTCAAATGTAAATATCC
Organism: Pinus taeda; assembly: GCA_000404065.3. Lineage (NCBI taxonomy): Eukaryota > Viridiplantae > Streptophyta > Pinopsida > Pinales > Pinaceae > Pinus > Pinus taeda. Next base: position 80,645 of record APFE030838048.1, on the reverse strand, counting down.
ATTAGGTAGGGGTACAATGCGAAGCTATGAGGTGAGGACCGAATTCACACTACCTGATGTCATTGTCTTCATGCTCGCTTAAGACTGGCTCACCTGAACCTGCAACTCTGTGAGGCCCTCTTGGCCCTTTGTCAAAATAGACTAATATTGATCTTCAATATGGCCCCACATTTATTCTGTCGCAGTCCTAACAGTATCTCCAATATCATCAAGGTCCACCTTAGTGAGGACCATGGCCTCCACACCGGTGGTCTTATCAGACTTGTGTTTCTTGTGTGCACCTCTCGCACTTGACTTTTGTCGCTATTTAAGAATAAAAGGAGAATCAATGTTATTCAGGTCTACAACGGGGTCTTTGGTACCCTGATCCAATTCTTCAGTATGTTTCTCTTCTTCGTGCTCACCCTCTGGTTCCTGCATGGTATTTACCTCTACATTGATGGTCACCTTCTTCTTTTCCTTCTGCACTGCATTACTAGTGCTTGTTGCACCTTCGACACTAGTCCCTATGATACCTTTGATAACATCCATTGGAAGGAGCTAGTTCATTGGCCATTGAAGGATTAATTACGTGATATCTTCTTTGGTGGCTAAAAATGGAAACATCGTCCATTTCTTTGTCAGATCATGCCTAGCGTGGATGTATACATGATGGAAATCGGTCTTAAAATTTGCAATGCGCTGATAATCTTTGAACAGAGTGGGTGACAACTGTGGTTTCTGATTAATCACCATATGCAATTCTGTTTCAAACAATACCTAGAACAATTTTTTTTCAATGACACAGTTAGGGTCCTTCGTTGCCCACAGCGAGGCAAATTTAGCATCCTCGCACAACTCCAAATCCATCATTGGGAATTGGGAATCCTATGGTGTCCTTCAAGCTATCAGCGCGATCAATAATAGCAACCACGCACATTGGAATGATTTTCCTTCTTCCTGGGCTTCGTGGACATCATTTAAGAATTCTTGGTAGAGGTAATTTGACCCCCTAGCTGCATTGCATGGCCGAGGATACTACTGGTGTTGGTACTTCATTAGCATGACATTTTCTCATGATTTTTCCTACTAAGATTTGTGCAGCAAACCACACAACTTCATCCGAGATAGAACTAATGGCATATCCCCACGACTTCTTCACCAACCCAAAGTCACTTTTCATTTGGTCCATGAGCTTTTTCTCCTGTGACTTCCCCACAAAAGCATCTACGGGGTTCGCGCCCTGATATGGTAGCATGATGATTTTGCGGATCAACATATCATCAATTAGGATGGGCCCTCCTGTCCGGAGGCACCCGTCATGAACCATCGCCAACAACTCGTGCACACAGATGGTATTAATAATATTGTGGCTAAAATGGGGGACATACAACATATTAAGTAACCCCACGCGCTCAATACCGATCGCCAACTTCATCAGTTCAAGCCTTGTAACACTTGTCTCCTCATAGTAGACTATTTTCAAGTATTTACTAGGTTCCAATTGCAGAAATTTCTCATGATCGCCCAAATCCCATTCCTCCATCTTCAGAAATGGTACCCAGGCCAATAAGGAGCCCTCAATAGGTATGTTACACAACAATTTGTCACCGTCCCTGTTACCCCTTCTCCCGCACCTTGGAGGACTCGTTCTAGGACCTGTGAGTAGTGACATGACCTGGAAACACTTGCATTATATTCCCTTAGACATGAACTTCATATGCCCTCAAGACGCCTTTTGCAAAATACCCATAAAAATATCCCTTTTTCCATTGGCGCGGTTTCACTGTGTATCACTCGCGCCAATGGGGGAAATCCTCCAAAGAGGACGCGCCAACTGGCACTCTGTCTCAGAGTCGCACTCGTGCTAGCCAAGTTGGGTAATGTTTTTAACAAACAAACATCCGAAGGTTCTTCCTAACCCACTCATGAACTGAATCTATCTTGAGTTGGTTTAGTTTGGCTTCGAATCTCCATAGGATGGAAGTAGTTTTCCACCTCTCATGGAAGCTTCTTAGTGATAAAGCCAATCCCATGAATATTGTGGATGATCCTAACTCCTTCTCCTCTATCTATAAAAGCTTGTCCTTTTGCCTTTGACAAGCTAGTTCTAGTTCTAGTTCTAGTTTTGAAGTCCCAAAGTCTGAGAATTGCTAAGTTCATGCTGTAAGAAGCCTTCTTCATTCCCATAAGGATAAATCTAAAGTGAGGAGATTCTTGTCCAAGTAACCAAGGAGAGAGAGGATTGTTCCCCATTCCCAACAAGCTTTGCAAGACATGTGCTTCTGATCACCCAGCGAAAGGAGGATTTGACGTCAGAACTATGGTTGTTGTTCTTCTTTGTTTATCAATAATAGATGACTATCATTATGGTTCCACTCTTATTGTCTTTGTAATGGTGATTGAATTATATCCTTTCTGACTGATATATAGTTGCATCTATTGGATTTTATGCTTGCATTTGTGTTGTTCTTTGCATGTGCAGGTGTCCGTTCACGGGGATCGTGACCAGCCAGAGCAAAGGAACGGGAGCGACGACTCTTCTACGAGTACTAGCGTTGGAATCCAGGTAGGCCCTCATCATTGGTCTTTAATTTGCAATTAGGAACCTGTGTGATAACGTTGTTTGATTGTTCCTAGACCCCATCTGGGCTAGTAGGGATCGCCTCTGTCCGTAGAGGGGATTTACCTCCACAACAATTTGGTGACTCGGCTGGGGAGTTGGCTTTTTGTCTTGTGTTTGATTTGTGAACTTTAGACAGAGCCTGAAGTACGACCAGATAACTTTCGAAATGCTATTTCTCTGCATTAGCAAAGTAGATCAACGCCGCTTCAGTCCATCTCCGGTTTGGTTTACGAACTGAACGACTTGGAATTTGCCTTGTTTCTTGGTTGTTTCTTGGTTTCTCCTGCTTGGTTAGCCTTCTGGGTTGAGTCCTTGTGTTGCTTCTTGCCCCTTGGTGTGCCTGGATACAGTTGGCATAGCTTTGGCTTGTTTGTTTTTTATTTTTCCATAGCAAACTCGGCTGGTGCTCTTTTATAGCGTTACAGTCGTGCCAGTTGGCGCTAGTTTCTCATTGACAACCCACGCCAATCCCTGAAAGGCACTAGTTGTAGCCTGACAGTCGCGCCAGGCCTGGGAACTTTTGAAGTTTACTTGGCTGTGAGCCCTTTGAGCTTGGTTTTTGTTCTGGGTACCTTTTTTAGACTACTTGAGTGTGTTGGAGTGTGATTTGACTGGATTTGATCGTTACCCTTTGCGTGTTTGCTTTTTCCATTGATTTCACATTTCTAGCCCTAGGGCATCTAGTGGCTTTGTGTGTCGAGCCTTCCTTAGGTGTTTTGATCTTCTAGTAGTCCGGTCGACTCTCTGATTACTCCCTTGCACTTGTTTAGTGGTTGTAAATCGTTTTATTGCGTTATTTGGGTGACTTGCTTCGTTTTCACTTGAATTCCGCTTTGTCTCACTTTGAGCCTAGATTACATGGCTCATTGGTCTCTTTAGGTTTTTTCTTGTTCTTTGGAGGTTTGTTTTGTGATTTTGGAATCTGAATGTGCTTGTATTGAATAGAATTTGTTTGTTATCATTTCTTAAAGTTTCTTTAATTCATTTTGCCATCAACATAAAAGAAAAAGATCTCTTTTGCTTTGTATTAGTTAATGAGAATTAGAGCTTTTCATTTTGATTAGTGATTAGTGATCTTAAAGAAAAGTTTGTTAATTTCCATTAGCTGCATTAGGGAAGTTCTTTGTTGTTTTGTGATCATTGGTTTGCGTGAAAGATCTCAAACCCTCTCGTAACTAGCATTCATCGAATGAAATGACATATTTTGGCATATAGTTTGCATTTAGGGAATTTTGAGATATTACATACGGTAAGGCCTGAAAACCGAAACCTAATACAAGATAAACTTTAAAATAAACTGAATGAATCTAACAACGCATTGGAACATAACACACACTTTTTAGAGGTCTAGGCTAGAGACGTGCTCCGGCGTCATTAAACCTAGTCACTTTTGTTTCCACTCAAGGTTGGGTGGTTCCTCCTTTTGTGACTCAATAATGGTCTAGTACGGACTTGTGCTCCCACGTACCGTCGAGTATATGGGGAGACCCCACTAGGTTATCATCCTTTATCCATAGGAAGCCGTGTCTACTGCCTTATGACCCGTAATGCACCGAACACAACATTCGGGAAGATTGACTACCGTACAGAAAGTCCTTGGTTTTCATATGATTGCCAAGGTGTATATGCAGTTTTACGGATTGTCTCGTAAACCTTTTGCCTAGTTCTCTAGAGTAGTCACTTTTTGATCCTTTTCGGACTCCCTAAAAGAAAAGGCTCACCTAATCATTTGTCACTTCGGGCTCACTAAACATTCGAAGGCGACTAGAGTCATCTTTTTGTCCTTTTCAGGACTCTTTAAAGATGAAAAGGTCAAGTTATGTCCTTGTGTCTTAAAATTTATTCGCCCGCGCATTTTGTTTGTTGGCCATTTGATTGTGTGTCTTGGCTCTTTTTCAGCCCCATGTGCGATTTCCAGTTTTTGATGGAAACTTTTCCAGAGTTCACAAACCTAGGAATCCCCTCTAACGGGAATCCTGGTCATTTTCCTCCTTTTGGGAATGTTGGTGCTCCTTACATGGCAACGTTGTCCCTTCCTGGGTTAACTGTTGGGTTGCCTCTTTGGTTGTTCTCAACCTGCGTGGTCCCTAGTGTCTCAATTACTGGTCGATCCGTTCCTCCACCTGAACAACATCATGTTGATTCCAAGGTGGACCTCTCGCCTTCTTCGCTTGTTTCTACGTCCTCATCTTCTACTTCGCCTGGTGAAAGTATGCCTTCAAGTAACCAGGTGGCTAAGAAGAAGAAGAAGAAGACAAAGAAGAAGAAGTCTCATAATCGAGAGGCTAAAAGTGCAGCTACTACCCCGAGTACAGCGCAGGTCGGAACTCCTTCTGCTCCTCCGCGGAAGGTTAAGTTTCCTTGTAAATTGTGCAAGGGAGACCATCTTCTCTGTGATTGTCCTGGCCTTCCTAAGGTCTTAGAAGTATGGTCTCATGATCTGGCCTGCCCCTCATCATCCTCTGAAGCTCATGGTGATGCTACCCTATCAACTGGAAATGGTAAGAAGGAAGGGAAGATTCAATTCCCCTGTAGGCTATGTGAAGGCAACCATCTCCGTCACCTTTGTCTGCTCATGGATAACGCTTCCGCTATTTTGGCAAGTCTTACAGCTTCTTCACCCCAGCTCCCCGTTGGTTATCAGAGGCTCTCTTCCGATCCTCTCCCTGTCGACAAAGAGATTTATTTAGATCCTTCTCTTGTCCATCCTCCTCTTTCCAAACCTGGTTGTGCTAAGCCTATTCGGGACCAACCATTGGTCGGAGAGAGTGTCAACTTTGGTTCATCGCCTGTTGATCACTCTGTTTCGGAAGAGCATCATGCTCATGTTCTTCTCATCTTAGCAGATTCTCCTGAGTCTGAAAACGACTCTCCTATGCCAGTTGATCCAGAGAGTCCTTCTTCGATACCTTTAGAGCAGGGGGGCAATCATACGATTCCCCCACCAAGTAGTTCAGTCATTTCCTTCAACTGGAGTCACCTGACTGCTTTCCGCCTTCCATCCCATGTGCCTTTCCAGATTACAATACATGCCTGTGATAAGGAAGTACCTGGTACTGTCTTGGATGAGGGTGCATCTGTCAGTCTTATGCCTTCCACTACTTGGCAAGCTTTGGGCTCCCCACAGCTTGTGCTGGTCACACGGAATCTGATGGCGTTTGACGGAGGAACCAGTCAACCATTAGGGATCCTTCTGAAGTTCCCTATTACTTTGGGAGGCAAAACCACCTATAGATGTACTGGTTACCCAAGGTGCTTTAGATTTCAGTCTTCTCCTTGGTCGTGACTATGTTTATGCCATGGGGGGCCTTGTCTCTTCACTTTTCCGTGTGGTTTGCTTTCCACACGATGGAAGGATGGTGACTATAGATCAATTATGATTCTTTAGTCCCTTGGTCCCTCCTGTGCAGATGTCACCCCCTCCTGGTTTTTATCCACCGGCTGTATCTGCCCCACCGCAGGTCAACTATGTGGCTACTTATCCCGTGCCTGTATCCAGTGATGCTGCCGTCATGCATAGTGTCCTGGGGGCATTAGGTCCTGACTTCCAAGATGTGATCCTTCCACCGAGAGTGCCACTCTTGGAAGCTATGACTTCCTGTTTATTATGATGAAGTTCGTGGCGGAGCATAGTTCGCTTTCCTATGTCAAGCTCCTTAAAAAATGAAACAAGGGTTATGAGGATAGTTCTTTTACTGTGTCAACCTCATTAAAAAATGAAAAAACTCCCTTTC